>CM076572.1:180185958-180347185 GCA_034641835.2 Pinus albicaulis | reverse complement strand
AAATATTTTAAATTAAATAACAGTTAATATTCATATGCTTAACAATATTTTTTAAAATTTATTTTGTTATAAAAAATCCAAAATAAAATAAAATACTAGAATTTTAATGAGAAGCACATAATTGATTTCAATTTAAGTTATTATATATTCACATATAATAAAAACATTATTTATAAAAATATTCTTTCTCAATTTTTTTAAAGTAAGATTAAAGCTTTAAGAATTAGGATAAGTTTGAAATTCAAAAATGACTTTATTTTATTTTAATTATATTTATTAATTTAGTTTATTTTGTTTGTGTGTGGTTATTAATATGGGTTTTAGTTAAGAGTTTATTTTTTTAGATTTAAGGAAATATGTTAATGATCCGAAACTTAAATGTATATAGGAAGAGTGAAATCCAAATCCTTTATAAATAATTAGCATATAATTTCAAGTAGTATTGTTTTTTTTGAATAACAGTAATGAATCAACTTACATCTACTGATAATAGCCAATAATAACTATCCACTCTTGATTTGACATTAAAATTAAAATATATTTTCCACTGTAATTTGACAACTAAATTTAGATAGATTTTCTACCGAATTAATAAATCATACTTATTATGTTTAATTATAAATAAATAATTTGAGAATAGTTATTAAATTTAACATTTAATTAACTATAAATGACCATCATCCAGACATGATTTGCTATCAATACCTTTATTATTCATATTTAACTATAATTTATTATAAGAAATTACATGTAAAGATTATGGCTCGTGATTATCTTTTATCATGATAAACATCAAAACTTCTGTAGTCATAATAAAATCATGTTCGATGACGCTAAGATTCTTCGTCGCGTAAGATGACAGCTCTACCAACGAGTGGTCCTCGGAGGCTGTCGCACATGGACGAAATGAATGACAATGACAATCGATTAGAACTATAAAAGAAGCCACTTACTTCTTGCGTGTATAGTTGGCATTTCTCGTTGCATTCCCACATGCACACTTTGATAATAATCTCGCGCTTACTTAGTAAAACGTAGAAAATATTGAAATCGTGTTAAACGTGTGAAAGATATTGTCGACAAAGACACACTATAACGACCCTGTTGGGTCCTGGATAATATGCTTATAAGGCCTCCTTCAAAGGACGGAAATAAGGAAAGTTTTAAGACCCGTTTCCTCCGGTCTGGTCTGTGTATTCATTAACTAGAAAAGCTCCATATTTCCCACCTCTTCTCCTTTGTTTCCGACTCAGAAACATGGAGTCGACAACTGATGTTCAATTGAAGATCGATGAGAATGGTTGGGTTATTCAAATCAAGGGAAGTTTTGATGTACAAGAAGAAGAAGAAATGAAGGAATTGTGTATGTCCGTTTTTAATGTGCCCAAAGAGTTATTGGCGGTGAAGCCTGAAGCATACACTCCTCAGTCCATTTCCATCGGCCCCTATCATCACTGGAGATCTGAGCTCTATGACATGGAGCGCTACAAACTTGCAGCTGCTCGCAGATTTCAAAAAAGGATCAACGGACTCAAGTTTGAGTCAGCGGTTGTGGAGGAATTTAAGAAGCACGAATGGCGAATCCGGAGCAGCTACCACAAGTTCCTCGACTACAAGGAAGAAACCTTGGCGTGGCTCATGGGTCTCGATGCAGTTTTTCTTCTCGAGTGCCTGCAGTTTTATGTGAGACACGCCGACCAAAGTTCGGACGCAGACGTGAAGCAGCTTGGACGAGTCCTAGATCCGAGTGGCACAAGTGCTGCACACAATTCTACTGTGAGGGACCTTATGATGCTTGAAAATCAATTGCCGCTCTTTCTGTTGCAAAAGCTTTTGGAATTGCAGTTGGGTTCTGAAACCAAGGCAGAGGAAAGACTCTGCACCCTGCTGAGGCTTTTTTGCGAAGAATTTTCGCCTTTCAGCTTCAAGCTGCCCGAGGATTCGAAGATCCGTACAAATGAGAGAGGCCACATACTGGAGGTGCTGTACTACGCTATTGTTCCTGTTTCCAACAGTCAAAATCCAAATACTACGAAAGAGGAAGAAAAGGAAGAGAGTGTTCCAGAGGACAAGTCAACCGTTATACGAGCCTTCAGTTTGTTGTGGAATGCTGTGTCCTCTCTAAACATTGGTCCCATTCGATTTCTCACGAACTTCGCTCGGAGAGCGCTAAGCGGGAGGGCTGTGCAGGTCGTGATGAAGTTGCCCTTACGTCTTCTTTCTACTGTTGGGAACATACCTATTCTGAGTGCATTAAAGGGACCTTTTGCTCTTCTTGTCAATAAAGATGCCAACAAAAATGATGAGGAGGAAGAAGGAAAAGGAAAAGGAAAGGGGGAAGGGGAAGGGGATGAATCATCCGTGAAGATCATACCTCCCACGAGAGACGAACTGAGCATACCATCTGTGGCCGATCTATCCTCTGCAGGACTCAAATTCGCTCCTACCGACGGCGATCTCACCTCAGTACGTTTTGATGCCAAGACTGCCACGCTTTACCTTCCAAAAGTAAAGTTGGACAACAACACAGAGATAATCCTCAGAAATCTGGTGGCTTTCGAAGCTTCGGCTGCGCCGGGTGCGATGGTTTTCACACGATATACTGATTTCATGAACGGGATGATCGACAGCGAAGCGGATGTGAGATTGTTGAGACAAAGTGGCATTATCTGCAACCACCTCCAAAGCGACGGAGAGGTTGCCAGCCTGTGGAACAGCATGGGTAAGTGCGTTCGTCTGACAAAGGTCCAATATCTGGACAATGTTATAGAGGATGTAAATAGATATTATAATAGAAAATGGAACGTTGCAGTGGTGGAGTTCGTCAACGAACATATATTCGGGTCGTGGCAATTCCTATCTCTGATAGCTGCAGTTATACTTTTAGTGTTCACTTGCTTGCAGGCTTTCTGCTCTGTGTATGATTGCAAGAAGTGGGTAAGCAAGCTGCAAGATTAGATGTACGCCTCCAGAATGTTGCTGGTGGACCAATTGCATTTACAATGTTGAAAACTGCCACTTCCAATGCTCTTTGTAAGTTTCTTGCTTGATTGTCCTCCGTTTTTTGTGTTGTGGCATGATGTCAGCATCACTGTTGACGGGCATTCTTATCCGAAATCTTCGGAGTGATAAAAGGGACCTTCAACTTTATTGTAGAAACAGATTATAAGGGCCACCCGACGAAGTGAATACTGAACTTTCTCGTTTCGATGGTATTTGTCCTCCATTCTATGTCTTGTGGCTTTATCTGAACATTACATTCACGAGTATTCTTATCATTGAAGTTTAGAGCAAGAATCATGAGCTTAATCTTCTTTTTCTTTTTTCTAACCAGAAAAAAAAACTGCTATCCTTTTATTATAAGAAACAAAAAGAGAGAAAATACTTCATTTAGACAAGTTTGATATCGAGTTTCTCATCCTATTACAGATTTATCAGTGAAAACTATATTCACCTTTTCTCCTTCTCGACAAGTCCTATCAAAATTACAATCTAGTTATATTCATCTTTTCCCCCTTTTCGACTAGTCCTATCAAAATTACAATCTGCTAGTTATGTAGTACCTTACTATGGCTACATACTATAAGAAGTTACAAAATTCACAAAAAGTGGATTGTTCATAAATACAAGATGTTCCATATTTCATTGTTATCAATATTACTTGAGAAAGATAGATTATGAGTGACAGAAGAAGCCAACATTTACCAGAGAACCTTGATCATAAGCAGTGAATGGAATTTTACCATATTCTTCTATTAAACCTCTTTTAGAAAGGAGGTCAGCAATATGATTATGTTCTTGGTAGATTTATCCATATTCAATAAGGTAATAAGTTCATCTCTTTTGTTAGTCCCAAATCCCCCTTCCCACCAAAAGTGAAAGTGCTTACCCGGATCCAATGTGATAACTGCCCCACAACCACACATTGTCTGCTCTCACACGCTCCATCGAAGTATCCCACTGGGAATTCTTGTCCAAATCTCGGTGGATGAATCTTCGGATCAAATTCTTTTTAACAATTGGCCCAAATTATGAGAAGTGTGCAGCAACATTTGAGACCACATCCCGAACAATAACAAACTAATTTTCAAAGTTATGTGTGTTTTGACCTTTCCAAATGGACCAAAAGATGAATAAGGGAGTGAGCGGAAAATAGATCTAGTGGAGAACCAGGTTGTCAGACTACTATTGAGTGAGGAGGAGGTCTCTCGTCTAATCATGTCCAATGTGTCCATGGCGCCATCCCATACTGCATAGGAAAATGGAAAGTTATGGAGGAGATGATCCATGTTTTCCTCGTCCAATTTGCAAACGGAGCAGATACCCGGGCCACATAAATCCCTTTTTTTTTTTAGACTATTCCAAGTGAGTATGCGATTGTGTAATTCTAGCCATCCAAAGCAGATGATTTTCAGTGGGAGACTCCAGTCCCAAGAAATCTGATACCAAAGACAAGGATCTGACCGGTCCTAGGGATGGAATGGTTGATTTCTTGCACTATCGAAAGTCCCTTCTGAAGTCCCCGGTCCCAAATCATATTATCGGCCTGAGCACTAAGAAAGCTGCCCGAAGCATAAAGGTTTCCAATATACACGTCCCATTCCATGGCCAATTCACCCAGCAATCCTATCTCTGTCGCGGACTTCCAAAATTTTCCAACATGGTGGGTCCCAGGAGGAGCGAATATCTGTTGTAAATAATAGATGCTGAAATCGTGTAGAGAAGAAATAAGAGGCACCGAAAGAGTGTGAGTCCTAAAAAATCCCGAGAGCGCATCGAATCCAATTTCAATGTCACTTCCGTTCCCAGCTTCCCAGTGAAGAAAGGGTAGCATCCAAGGTAAATTTTCTCTCATACTTCTCTAGATATTTGAGGGAATCGGACGAGATCGTGCCCCACTCCGAATCCATTAGAAGAAATGAAGCCCAAACATGTATTTTTCTTTCCCAATTCGTGACCAAATTCTGCCACCAAACATAACCCTCCAACTATTTTTGATGATCACAGCAAGGTTGAAATTATGTGTATCAAGCATGCCTTTTAAGACATTTTTTTAAGATACCAGAAATCTTTTGTCTTAAAAAATCACTTCTTATTTTAGTTATTTTATATTAAAATTTAATATTAATTGAATTGTCTTAAATATAAAATTTAAGACAAAAATAGTTTAAGACAAAACTTTATATTTAAGACAAAAACAATTTGAGACAAAAAAATTTAAGACAAAAGTATTTTAAGACAAAACTTTATATTTTGAGACAAAAATATTTTAAGACAAAAGCAATTGGAGGCAAAAATATTTGAAGACAAAATTTTATATTTAAGACAAAAGCACTTTGACACAAAAAAATTTAAGACAAAACTTTATATTTAAGACAATGGTGAGTTAAGACAGTGACAATTAAGACGAAACCCATTTAAGACAGTTAGCAATTAAGACAAAATCATTAGCATTGAAATATCCATGAGTGGATAGTGGATATATATATATATAGATATATATAGATATATATAGATATATATTTTGAAAATAGATATTCAAACCACATAAAATTTAATCATGTCATATTTATTTCTTTTATATTATATTTTCCTTTTTTCATTAAACCACATTCTAAAAATATAATAAATAAATAGATAAAATATATTATTTTTTGGTTGGCCACTCAAGGGGGTTTGAACTTTGAATCTCATGTCACTACAAGAAAAAAGGACATTGGTCAGGGTCATGCTTGTGACAGACCTTTAAGGTCCGTCACCAATGTCACATATGGTGACGGTTCTTAAAAAAGCGTTGTTGTAAGTGCATATTGTAACAGTCATTTAAGGTTTGTCACCAAAGCCATTTTCAGTGACAATTTTGGTGACGGTTGTTAAAGGCCCGTCACTAATTCTCTCTTTGGTGACACTTCTAGTGACGGTCTTTTATTGATCCTCACCAATGCTCTTTTCGTTTTTGGTGATAGTTAAAAAAAAATTCATCGCCATTGGTCATTCCAATGAGTTTTGATGACACTATGTGTATGTTACTATATTTTTTGTCAAAAGATAACGATTTAAGACCATTGTTGTGGAGTCTTTTTCATTAAGTGTCCAAGTCCATAAAGTGGTTAGAGTCATTCAATTTGTTAAGAAGTAATTAGTGTGTATCATTTCCCTCAAGTAATGATAATATAGTTTTCCTATGAGTTAATACATGATTCATCTCTATCAGGTTTATTTTCTAACAAATTCCCTTTCAATAAAGTTCCAGTAGTGTGTGTAGAAACTATATTATTTAATACATAATCAAGCTTGGTCAATTCTATTAATGAGAGATCTAGCACTCCTCAACACTCTTGGAACATCTTAACATGCTTTGGCACACACTAAAATTCCTTGGCACCTCGCATGTCTGAGAACATATTTGTACCTAGAACATCTTGCCATGACTAGGACACCCAAGAACATGTTGGCATGCCCTATCATAGCATAACACTCTCCTAGCATGTGTTGGCATGCCTTGTAGTCCCTAGCATACGCTGAAACACTTTGGCATGCATTAACATACATGAGCACTTGGCACACATTAGAACTTGGCATGTATTGGAACATATTATTAGTGTGCCTAGCATGCCCCTTTTGAAAAAGATAATGTCGTGACTTATTAACCCTCTTTTTTGTTCATTTCCTTGCATTTTAGCTTGGTTTTTTCTTTTCCCTTGATACTCCTTGACACATATTGGCATACCCTGGCACCCTACACATGCAATCCTGCCTTAGCATCTTGCATGTTTTCGCACTATTTAGCACATGTTAACACATAATGGAACTCACTAGCACACTTTAGCACTTCCTAAAATGCCCTGATATTACCTAGCATGCCTTACTAGTGCTTAACATACCTTGTGATCAGTCCCTCCTTGGCATGCTAGCTAGCACTTGTTGACACTCCCTTGCACACCCTCATATTCATTCACTTCAATGCATTTTGACCTAGTGCTCCCTTGTGTTGCCCTAGTACTCCATAACACTCCTAAGTATGCATTAGCACACTCTGTCACACTTTATCACTCTTCGACATGCCCTTCCACTTCATAACATGTGTATCACTCCCTAACACACATTGGCACTTGGCACGTGTTGGTGCTTGGAAAGTAGTAGCATGTCTAGCATTCATTAAGATGCCTTGGTATGCTTTGGCATGGTTTAATATTAAATTTATTTTATATCAATTATTGGAAATTAGATGAGAAGTAATAGAGGATGATTTGGCACTTATAATGCACTAACACTTGGCACTTGGCACCTATTGCAACCTAGTGTTGGTGTGCCTAGCATGCCCCTCCTGGAAAAGGTAAATTGATGACTTATTAACCCTCTTATGTGTTCATTTACTTGTAGTTTAACTTTTTTCTCATTTTTGTTGCCTTGATAGTCCCTGGCGCATATTTTCACACCTTTGCACATCTTGGCATGCCTTAGCACTTGACATATCTTAAGAATATTTGACATTCCTTCGAACTATCTAGCACATGTTAGAATTCCTTAGCATGTCTTGGCGCTCATGCCATCACAACTAGCCTTACATTTTCTCACAACTTGGGAACTGAATCAAGTCCTTAGCAACTGTAGTTCATGTGACATTGGAATACTTCAGTCGCAACAACCTGACCAGTTGCACCTACTACAAGTATAGTGTGCCTTGTTCACCTAAGAACTATCTATACCTCATCTTAGGCCACACATGTCCAAGTTGAACTTGTCCCACTTAAGAACTTACCAAGGCAAGGATCACATCTAGCCATGGCCATAAAACAACTAAGCAACAATATAGCCTACATAGGCAATATTTCACATGTATGTCTAGTTCATATAAACAGTAGAGAATTAACTAAGAGTTTGTAAGAATCACAAGATACAAAATACACACAAGATATAAGTTGGCACAAGCCGAGTTCCCCAAAACTTATACACAACAATGTACAATATGTAATTGGATAAAATAGTTTAAAACATGAGCTTTCAGCCAAAGTGTGCCACATGTCATATAAAACTAATGGATAAAAGAAAAATAGTGTTATGCCCAACAAAAAGTCTCCCTTTGTCTAAAACTGCTTTTTCAAGCCCCTTATCGCAACCGTAAGCTTGCCTCTTACAAATCCTATTATGAACTTCTTCAAACACACTTCGTCCATGGCACACTTGAATTCAGTGACACTCACTAACACACACTCTTATTTGTTCATTTCCATGCATTTTGACCTAGTTCTCCCTTGTGATGCCTCCACAGTCCTTAACACTCCTCAACATGCATTGACATTGTCTTGCAAGTGTTAGAATGCCTTTTCATTCCTTGGCATGCCCTAACCCTCCCTATATATCATTCCCTTAGAGCTACCCTTAATTTTCAACTTGGGAACCCAACCAAGTCCTTGCTCAACTACAAGAGCTTGACCAAGTTACGCTTACTACAACTAGACTATGTTGTTGAATTGTGTATCTTGGGAGGTACTCCAAAAGCATAGTGAGATGGGTTTGTGTGAGTTTGGTCACAAAAGGATTTTTTGGCAAAGAACCCAAGCGAAGGGGGTTTGGACCCAAGATGGGGTTTTAAATCTAAAAGAAAATTAAACGGGGAAAATAATATTTCCTAAGATCTAAGTGGATAAAGCCCATAAGTTATAGAGGTTTCTTAAGAGGCCTAGGTAGGAAAATATATTTAAGGAGGCCTTAGTATGAAGACAAGAACATCAAGTGAGAAGGAGCTCATTTAATCAAGGAGGCCAGGAGAGATGTAGTCCTAAAGTAGGTCGAGTTAGAGGGTTAAGTAAGGGTTGCTAAAGGGATACCATGATCATCCACAAAGAACAAGATAATCATGTGTGGGTTCACAAGAATGTCACATACCTTAATGGGTTCGAGATAGGGAGTAAGATGAAATACTGTTGGTTCTCTTATGGAAGATCGAGCTCAAGAGAGGCAACTCATGAGAATTTGGGGATGTGATTTGAGTGTTGTTTATGTGTGAAGATTGCATCAAATTTTGAAATAGTAGAGAGGGTTGACACCCTATCTTGTGGTGGTTAGTAGGATGCAAGGTCTGTGATAAAGACCAACACAAATGGAGGAGGGCCTACACTATAATTTAGGGCCAGAACATATGTAGCCACATGTGTAATATTGACTGAGGTAACTATCGTTTGAGGGTCGCAAATATATAAATTTTAGGTCAAGATTCAGTCAAAGAAATTCCCAGAATCTATGGGTCCATATGAACTAGGATGAGTATTTTATGGAGGCAAGAGTTGTTATTTTTTCCATGGGTGGATAGGGTTTGTTCTAAAACAATTAGAATAGAAGTATAATGCTCGAGTTAGGGAGGTTTCCTAGTATGTTCAGTCCATAAGGTATGCCCTTAAGATCGTGACAAATATGCGTAGAAGAAGAGGGGTCATGACCCTTAAAGAGAGCTTTATCTCTGCAATATATACCAGAAATTTGGAAGATGTTTTGCAAAAGTATGTGCGGAGATAAGAAATCCAAATGAAGGTGGAACCTGAGTAGAAGATTGAGTAGAAGAAATGTGCCATATGAGGAATGGATTGACATGAAGAGGAGTTGATTTTGGTGGATTGTACATAGAGTTTTGGATAGAGATTTGAAGCAACCTATAAAAAATTAGTCAATGGATTGTTAGTGGATGGTTTGTGACCCTAGTTCAAGCATCTACAAATTGTTAGAAAGATGATAAGAGGATTATTTCAGATTTGTTCATATATTGGACAACAAAGAAATTGGTACACAAGAATAATGATTTTGAGAGGACTCAAATCACTATTAGGTAGAAAATTTTAAGATCCCTAGATGGGGGCAGTGTTGTGGGCACTAGGTCAGTAAAATAAATGACTGTGCTTGGGAAAATTGATGGCAGTCCAAGTACAATTGGAGGGTTGTTAGGTGATTGTCAAAGAAGATCCCCAAGTCTTTTGCTTGTGTAGGAAAACAAGACTAGTAAAAGGGTAGGTGTATTGGACCTAAGGACGTGCAGAATTTGTGGGACTAAAGTAGTAGTCAAGCGGGCTATCCAAATAGCCCTAGTTCACTGTATTGTAGAGGATTGAGTCAATGAGAAGAAGGGACACCTCCATAGCCCTATATTTTTCATCTTGGAGTAGGAGTATGGAAAAATTCGGCAGACCAAAGAACTACTCACAAATAGAGTTGCAAAAAACTGATCGAAAACCCTAAGTGTTGTAGACCTTAAATGAAAAAAGAGGTAGATAGAGGGGAAAATTTTTTGAGCCAATTTCAGTAACCTAGAGGAGTTGAGTTCATTGATAGAGGTTGATTGAGGAGTTTCATAACGAGAGACAAGAGGACTTGTGAGATGTGTTTAGGACATGTGCATTGAAAGGGCTATGTGTGACCACCATCAAAAAGTGGGCCAAGAATTTTCTTATTCAAGGTATATTGGTTGTCAAAGGACTAACACCAATCCCTAGTTGTATTTCTTATATCAGTGTGATTGTAAAGGGACATGATCCCTATTATGAGAGCTCTAGCTTATTCTATTATAATTTATAATTTAATGAAGAGCGGTTTGAAAATTTTAAAAATTATAATGTGCACTAGTTGATTCCCTAGTGTGTGTAGATTTCATTGTGCAAAGTAGTTGTGTTGTGGCACTTGAGTGTGTCTGCATCAAAGAATCTAAGACTGAACCTAGATTCTCATGTGTTGTGGAAATTAAAGATATGCCTTTTTCACCTAAGAACTACCTGTAACTCATCTTAGGCTACTCATGTCCAATCTCAACTCCTCCCACTTAACAATTTACCAAGACAAGGCTCATCACATCCAACTATGGTCATAAAGAAACTAAGAAACACAGTTTACGTCTTGACATGCCATAACACCTGGCATGTATTAAATGCCTTAGCACTATGTGGCATGTTTTAGCATCCCTTACATTCCTTAGCATGATTTTACACTCCCTAACACACCCTTGCACTTACTGACACGCCTTGTAGTTTAGCATACCTTGAAACTGCCTAGCATATAACGTTGTCACTCCCTCCTTTACACACCTAGAAATCATTGACATTCCCTGTCACACACTCTTATTTGTTCATTTCCATGCATTTTGATCTAGTGCTTCCTTGTGTTTCCCTGACACTCCCTAACACTCTTTAGCACACATTGAGACACCCTAACACCTCGCACATCTTGGCATGCCTCCCTAGCACTCTAGCATTCCTTGGCACTACCTAGCATACCTTGTCACTCTCTCCTTATCACACCTAGAGATCATTAACACTCCCAGTGACAAACTCTTATTCATTCATTTCCATACACTTTTACCTACTTCTCCCTTGTGTTCCCATAGCATTCCTTAACACTCCTTGGCACGTGTTGGTACACCCTAGCACCTGGGACATCTTGGAATGTCGCCTTGGCCTTTAGCATGCCTTAACACTCCCTAACATACCTTGTCACTCCCTCGTCAGCACACTTGGAACTCATTGACACTTCCAATCACAAACTCTTATTTATTCATTTCCATGCATTTCGATGTAGTGCTCCCTTGTGTTTCCTTGGCACTCCTAGTTAACACTTCCTTGCACATGTTGCGACATCTTGGGCGCATGTTGCCCTAAAACTCTAGCATTCTTTAGCACTGATAAGCATTCCTTGTCACTCATCCTTAGCACACTTGAAACTCATTGACACTCCTTGTCACACACTCTTATTCATTCATTTCCATGCATTATGACACAATGCTCCCTTGTGTTTCTCTAGCACTCCTTGTTACAGGTCAATTTAGGCACCATTCCCAATGACATGGTTAACTGGACATCATCTCTAGGACCAATGAATAGGGTCTATCATCCCCTATCATTTTAGTTGTTATATGCCCTAAGACAAAGAACAAGACAAATCATCCATGACTTTCATCTGCAAAGGTTTCCAAGATTTGAAGTTTATAATATATCATATGAGAGCTCACCAACGCTGCCTCTAAAGAGACTAAGTATGTTGCATATGCAATTAGCCCCACTCAAGGGTGCTTTGCAAAGCACTTCCAGACACTCAAGGGTGCGCTGGTCACATTGGGAGCGAAATTCTCATTGTTCCAAAATCTCCAATGGCCAATGCCTTCTAGAAGAGTTCACATGTGTCAAATTTTGAATCCATGTGTCCATTTGATACCTTTGAGACTGGGAACATGTCTTCCCTATTATTAGAAAGTCATTTATTGTAAAACTACCTTCAGCTCCTCAATAAATTGAGCACAGATCTTAGTGTTTGAGAAGCAAGACTTTGAGTAGAGAAATGTTGGGGGAATTTCAATTGAGGAATTGATTTGAGTGACATGCTGCTGGAGAGATGTGCATTGTGATCAGGCTGGGATGCTACTGGAGATGGTGACACTAAATCAATCATGGGTTGTAACCTCCCCTTCTATCCATTAATAAATATTGCTGCATACTTTCCCACATATGTATCTGTATAAGCTCATGTCTTTCATATTATGAATTCTTATTTGATGCATATGGTTCATGTTTTATTGATTTAACTGAATAACTTGAATAGGCATTTGTATTATTGCTATCTTTTGTTATTTAGTCTTCATATTTGCAGAGAATATTTTGGTGACATAGCTCAGATTTGAAGCTACAACAAGAGCGATAGAAGGAGAATAGAAAGCGCCTGGACTCCAAGTAAGTTCTTTGATCTGTTCTGTGTGTCTATTTACTGTTAGGAAAAGTAGTTGCAAAGTCTTTAACCTATTGTTCTAGATGAGAACTACATCTAGGGAATAATGTTTTATCTGTAATCCATAATTCCGTATAACAAATTATTGGCGACTATGCTGGGGAGTTTACCCTTCATCCTTAGTGTATTTTCCTATGATTTTCTCTATTTATTCACCCAGTATCATTTACTGAGAAATATTATTCTTTTTGAAATCCAAATTTGCATTAGAAGTGTGTTAAACAGTTCTATTTTTCCTTATACACTACGCCCAATGCACTATTGGACAGGACACAGTGATTTGCATAGCACTGTCTCCCTTTCAGACCTGCGTTGCAATGCACTGTCTCTCTTTAGAGACTACGTTACCTCCTAAAACCATCCAAATTCGGTTGAATTTGTCATTGCAATTTGTTTTCAGTTTGTTGTTTGCTATGTTTTTAAAGAGCCTGATACCTTAGATTGACTAGTGACCTTACCTACCTATTCCTCCTTTGAAAGAAAAGTTTGTTAAATGTTTATTTAAAGTGTTTTTCTTTATCATTGACGAATTAACTTCAAAGTATTTTCATTGCTACATTAGATCTATTTTCTTTTGAAAAGAAATTTGTCGTAAATTCTTCATTTCCTGATAGGAGAAATTGTTGTTTAATTCCTTATTTTTCCTTCAAAAGAGAAATTGTTGTTTAAATTCTTCATTTCTCAAAATTAAAAGGCATTTGTTTTTATTGATTTGGCACACTTAGTTTCTTTTCTGCATTCATAACATTAAAGGAACTAAAAAGAGAAACCAACATTTGCATGTAGTGGATTGTGTGTTTTTCAAAAGGAAAAATTAGGAAAGCTGCATTTAGTTTGTGCTCTTTGATTTGTTTTCTCTCAAATTGATTGCTCTTTCCCTCTAGTAGCTAGGATTTTCATTGAAAAACTAAAAGTGAAAGATTGCTTATCATTTTAGTTTGCATTTTATGAATTTCCAATACATCATCATGGTGAACCTTGAAAGGCAAATTGATAAACAAGATCAACTTAAAATTTATCTCAATTTACCTAACAGGGCATTGGAACCATAACGATAACATTTAGAAGGTCTAGGCTAGAGACGTGTTCCAGCATCATAAAACATAGCAGCTGTCGTTAATTTGTCTGCGATACATTTCGAGTGTGATACCTCACTCCATGTACGTAAGTATATCGTAGCTCATCCATGTACTTTCGGGTA
This sequence comes from Pinus albicaulis, assembly GCA_034641835.2. Classification (NCBI taxonomy): domain Eukaryota; kingdom Viridiplantae; phylum Streptophyta; class Pinopsida; order Pinales; family Pinaceae; genus Pinus; species Pinus albicaulis. The sequence continues at coordinate 180,333,225 of CM076572.1, read as the reverse complement.
TATCATACGGTGTTACAGTACGAAAAGTATAAAAGGGTGCTCTCACTGTGCGGTTTCACATCAGACAGCGCTAATATGGACTTGGGCCTCCACGTACCTTCGGGTATATTTGGGAGGAAAAATTTAGGTTTCTATCCATTCATAGTGAATTGATTCAGCCGCCTTGTAAATTGTGATACACCAAACAAAGCATTCGGGGAGATTGCCTGCTCATACTTCTTGGTTCGCCAGGTGGTATTTTGCAGTTCACAGTTTCTTGGTAAACCCTTTTTCCTAGTAGTATCCTTTTATTTTTTTTATTTGTTTTTGGTTAAAATAAATCAGTAATCGTGAAAGAACAAAATCCTTTTCCCCGTCATTCTCATAGATTAGCATTAAAGCCACCTTTACCACCAGAAGTTACTCCTGGTCGGCGAAGGCGACAACACTCTACCAAATCAAGTACTATTCATACCTCTAGTGAAACATCAATATCTTCCCATATACCAGAGTTAGCTCAAGTCGTTTCTACACATCTCGGTTTGTCTACTGTTGTCGAAACAGAGTCCTCACAACTACCCGTGGTCACGATCCATCCAATCAGTGACACCATACCTCCTGGACCCGACGTTGTTCAACCATAAGTTGATCCAGACCCTGTCTCCTATTTTCCAGAACATCTAAATCTTGAAGTCGAAGAACTGGAAGTTGTTCCTGCCTTGTTCATCCCACAAATTTCTGTAGCCATTGAGTCTCCCATATCACATAGTCAACCACCTGAAATATACTTTGGACCTGACGGTGAAATACCTCCACCTGGTTTAATTTCAATTGAAGAAATCTCGCAAGACGAGACACCTTTAACTCCAACCCATTTTGGGGACGACCTTTACTTGTATGAGTCTTTTCCTCAATCATCACCATCTGATTTCGTTGATCCTATTCCTATTCAAACTCCCGTCGATCCAAAAGGGTATACATTTGGTCAAGTAACCATGCCTGAACCAACATCTTTGGTTGGGCCATCTGTTCCAATTACGTCAGCACCTACCCTCGCTACCCCGTTGATGTTTACAACTTCACCAGAGTCATATTTTCATGGTGTCCCTATGGTCCCATCAAGTTATAAATCTTTATTTGGAATTTTCTCTGGTGCATCTTCAAATCCATGGACTTTACCAATGTCATCATATGGTATTATAACTGGTAAACCTATAATGAGTACTGGACAAGTTGATTCTTTATACACATCATTAGGGAAATATCAAGTTGGTCCTTCTAGGTCTATTCCTTCAGGTACCATATCAACTCAGCATTTGGAGAGCAATATTTTCCATCTTATTTTCCTCCTCGTACTGGGGGGAAACATTTAGTCACCCACTATGACAGTACTCCGTCACTTTTTGGTCAACCTAATGTCGAAATGAATGTTTGTCAATGGAAGCCCACTCTGCCTATCCAACCACAAATGGTTGTACACTCGTATCAACCAGTTCAACCTGTTACACCCACATCATTTCCACTTGTTAATACATCATTACCCCTATTGCAGAATCAAAATGTTGTACAAAAACCTTATCAAGTGGGTCCTTCAACTCAATACCCTCAAATATTGGGTCCATAGACTCCCAATCCTTCAGTTAATTTACAACAACATGTATCCGGAATCATTTATTCACAATTTGGTTTACCATTTTATGGGATATCACAGCCACAACCTGGTTATATCTATCAACCGAATCCAAATTATTCTAATTTGGGTTATAACATTGGTGGATAGACCCCTTGGCAGCCTTAGGTGCAAATACCTCAGACTTCATTTAAACAAGTATCATATCCAGGTTTTGGTCAAAAAAATCCTCAAGCGTTTGCTTTTAAAAACAACCCCTATCTGGGTTACCAGTAGCAAATCCCTTATGTTGGTGCTCAAAGGCCTGTTTCTCAAGCAATTCCATCTTACCCTGGCTATGCTCAAACTAACTTTAATAGACAGTTGCCTTTTGTTTCAATTTTAGAGTTACCAGATTTAAACCGGCTAACCAATTATCCAATCAACTATGCTCCTTGGTGGCTAGTGATACCTCAAAAATTTCCCTCGGATATTCCTAAGTTCAATGGAAACCCTGGGGAAGACTCGTCGACTCATGTCATGACTTATCATTTATGGTGTTCATCAAATTCCCTAAATGATGATTCTGTTCAACTACGTATTTTCCAGCGTACGCTCACAGGTCCAGCTCCAAAATGGTATATTGAGTTACTTAGAGCTTCTTTTGATAATTTCACTGCCCTAGCTGTTGTCTTTTTGACTCATTTCCAGTTACCCAAACGATATGGAACTGGAACAAAAACCTTGACCAATTTCAAACAAAATAATGCTACTCACATCTCCGATCATATTCACGAGTGTCATCATCATCATAGAATGGTTAAGACATTTGTTCCTGATCAGCTCCTTATTGAGTGGTTCATTAAGTCCCTATTACCATTTATAACTGCGGATGTGGCTGAGGGTGGTGTCATCACAGAAGAGCAGGTTATTGCTTGTGCCCAATATTTAGACTTGATTTATACTCAGTCTGGCATGCTCTATGAAAAAATTCCTAACGTGCCGAGATATAATTTTACTGTTCCTCCTCAATTAAAGGACTCTCATGCCAGAGATAGCTTGATTGGAACTACAAGCACACATCATACAATTTCATTTGATCCTGCACCTTCTTCCGAAATTAATGTCATGTTGTTTGACAAGGGAAAAAGTGAAAAGCAACCTGGAAGTAAGAAAAAGTGGAAATCTAAAAAAAATCAAACTTCTAACCCGCAGGAAAGATCGTCTGATCAATCAACTGGACCTAGGAAACCTCATTATCCATGCATAATATGTAATCAGGAACAATTTTTTCGGGACTTTCCTCACCACGCTGAAGTCTCAAAGATCAGCAAGACTTCCAATGCGTCAGCTGTGTTGATAGATCCATTTATAAATCCAGACACAAATTTGGTTGCTACAAATCCAGCTTCTAGTTCCTAATTACTTATGTTATCCATCACAAAACCTTCAAAAAATATTTTGGTGTCAACATGTAATAAATATTATTGTAGTCAGGCCATTGATCCACCCACTACCTCGACTACGAATCCATCTACGGAATCAGTACTGCCTACTACTATTCCTGAATTGACAATCAAGCAACCAAAGGGAGTAATTCACAAATCGACATATAATCCTCGAGCAAGAGCTGCTCAAAATTATAATATGGTTAAAGATTTGGCTCAATCCCCTTATCTATGTCTACTCTTGAGGTATTACAAAATTTTCCCTCCCAAAAACATGCTTTATTGTCAGCTATTGGTGGAATTGATCCGACTGATTCTAATCTTTCCATATTTAATCATACGGGCTATGTGCTGCAACTACCAGTAGAATTGGCATTCTCCATACAAGTAAATTTTCTCAATCACCTTGTTCATCATACTATTATTGATGAGGGAGCATATACATGTATTATGTCTCTAAATTGTTGGAACTCACTTGGCTCACCGCGCTTATCACAATCATCAACCACGTTGAAGGCTTTTGATGGACGTACATATAAGCCTTGTGGTATTATTAATAACCTGCATGTTGAACTAGGGGGGAAAACAGTGAATGTTGATGTCAAGGTTGTTGACGGACCCCTTGACTATAATATTCTACTTGGAAGGCCATGGGTATATGCAATGACTGCAATTGTTTCTACATATTTTAGAATGATTGCCTTTCCATATAAAGGTACTATCACAGTCATTAATCAACTATCCTTCTTTGCCTCTACATCGCAGGTAACTGGAAGTGTTTCGTTCATTCACCCACCCCAACTAACACTTCAGAACATTGGTTTAGGACTTTTAAAGGATTCCACTCTCATGGGAACCTTTGCATTACTGCTGCTCGCGACGTTGGTAGAAATTGCAAGTATGGAGACCTGCTACATGATCCCTTCCACTCCATCTGGCTTAAGGGAGAGTACAGATGATTCTGGAATTGTTACGTTGGATGAGTTTCTGCCACCCATCCCTATTGAGCTGGCATAGAAATCGATCTATCTGGCTTGGGAAGCGAATACGAAATCATCATCGCCGATTGTTTGGGTTGATCGTTCCTTAGAATTTGGTACTCCATCAATCAAAAATTTCTTTCCAAATTCTTTACCTATTAATGCAATCGATTCCGATCGAAATCTGTCAAATATTGAAGAAACCATTTCTATTGATATTTCGACCCAACTTGACGTTGTAGAAAATATTCATGTCGGTGTATCTTGTTCTCCATCAGAACTCGAAACATATCACTCTTTATTTCTTGAATTTTGTGATGTATTTTCTTGTTCTTACAAGGAAATGTTAGGCATAGATACTAGTATTTTTTAACACACTATTAATATGTATCCTAATGTCAAACCAGTGCGTCAACAGCTTCGTCATGTTCATCCAAAGAAAGCCACTGCCATCAAAGCAGAAGTTGAAAAAAATTTGCATGCTGGTTTTATTTACCTTGTTCCGCTAACTAAGTGGGTTTCTAATATCACTCCTGTCATGAAAAAACAATGAACCATTAGAGTGTGCGTCGATTGTCGAGACATCAACATTGATTGTCCAAAAGACAACTATCCTACTCCCTTTATCGACCAGTTTATTGACGATTGTGCTGGATGTGAAATATTTTCATTCATGGATGGCTTTTCCGACTACAATCAAATCAATATCCGCCCAGAGGATCAACATAAGACAACATTCATTTGTCCCTGGGGCATATTCACTTATAGGAAGCTATCGTTTGGTTTAAAGAATGTTGGGGAAACTTTTTAGAGAGCAATGGACTACGCTTTCAATGACATCAAGCACATTGTTCAACCTTATCTAGATGATTTACCCACACATTCATGAAATTAGACTAATCACTCGATGCTTTTGAGAGCCATATTTTTATGCTGCCGACACCACAAAATACGCCTCAATCCACATAAATGTTTGTTTTGTGTTGGTTCTGGTGGTTTTCTTGGATTCGTAGTTTCAAAAGAAGGAATTCGAATTGACCCATTGAAGGTTCATGCCATTCTTGATTTTCTTGCACCATCAAATTTACTTTAAATACAAAAACTTCAAGGAAAGGCTAACTTCCTAAGAAGGTTCATTCCAAAATACGCCAAAATGGCTAAAGGATTTACTCGACTCTTGAAAAAGGGGGTTCCCTTCCATTGGGACCAAGTTGCGCAAGCCTCTTTTGATGCTGTCAAGGATACTCTTATCCGAGCGTTATTAATGTATCCCCCTAATTATCAAAATGATTATTTCCTATATATCACCGCGACTGAAATGACCATTGCTATGGTTTTGGTCCAAGTAGAAGATAGAATTGAACATCTGATCTATTATTTGAGTCGTAATCTCATTGATACTGAAGTTAAGTATTCATACGTAGAAAAGCTTGCCTTGGCAGCTGTTCAAGTTGTCCAAATATTTTGCCACTATATCCTGCTCCAAAAGACCATTGTCATTTCAGATTGCAACCCCATGACTTATACCTTATCACGTCAATTGCTGGGGGGGAAATATTCAAAATGGATTGTCATTTTGCAGGAATTTGATTTGGAATTCATCAAATCCAAGTCAAAGAAGTCTTTAGTTTTGGCTGAGCTTCTTTGTGACCTTCCCTCTGATATTACTGCAACTATGTCAGAACCATCAATTCCTGACGAGTCTCTGTTTCTGATCATATCTTCTGATTCTTGGTATGGAGATTTCATCATTTATCTCCAAACTCAAACTTTTCGACATGATATCTCTCGCTCTAAACAACGACGTATTTGATACCAAGCCAAATATTATCTGATCGTTAGTGATACACTTTATCGTCATGGTGTCGTTACCATTTTACGGAGGTGCCTCACTCTTGAAGAGGCTGGAAAGGTTTTAAATTATTGTCATGCTGAGGCTTGTGGTGGACATTTATCTGGATACACTACCGTGCAAAAGATACTCCGCGCTAGTTAATTTTGGCCTAAAGTATTTCACGACTGCATCCTCGCAGTCAGAAGTTGTCATGCATGCCAGGTTTTTTATTGTAAAATCTGCAAACAGCCAGCACCAGTGCATCCTGTTGTCTCTATGGGACCATTTTCGAAATGGGGTATTGACTTCATGACTTGTAACCCTCATTCGTCTGGGGGGCATGGTTATATTATTGTTGCAGTCGACTACTTTAACTAATGGGCCGAAGCGATGCCTACATTCAACAACACAGGACATACAACTACATTATTTATCTTTAAGCATGTTATTGCATGGTTTGGGGTCCCATAGGCTATAATTACAGATCATGGTAAGAATTTTCGCAATCACATGACGACTGAATTAACTGCCAAGTTAGGATTGTCACATGATAATTCTACTCCTTATTATCCACAATCAAATGGACAAGTTGAGGCTATCAACAATATTCTTAAATGTATGCTTCAACGAATGATAGGAGTTCGTAAAAGTAACTGGCATTTGATCCTATACTCGGCCTTGTGGGCGCACTGAACTTCGGTGAGAAATGAAACCGGATTTACTCCCTTTCAATTGGTGTATGGTCTAGAAGCTATCTTACCAATCCAATGTGAAATACCATCGTTAAAACTCACAATAGACTTGTTACCTAACCCTCAAACTATCTGGCACATGTTAGCATTCCTTAGCATTTCTTGGCACTCATGCCATCACAACTAGCCTTGCATTTTCTCACAACTTGGGAACCGAATCAAGTCTTTAGCAACTGTAGTTCATGTGACATTGGCATACTTCAGTCGCAAAAACTTGACCAATTGCACCTACTACAAGTAGATTGTGCCTTGTTCACCTAAGAACTGTCTATACCTCATCTTAGGCCACTCAGGTCCAAGCTGAACTTGTCCCACTTAAGAACTTACCAAGGCAAGGATCACATCTAGCCATGGCCATAAAACAACTAAGCAACAATATAACCTACATAGAAAATATTTCACATGTATTTCTAGTTCATATAAATAGTAGAGAATTAACTAAGAGTTTTTAAGAACCACAAGATACACAATACACACAAGATATAAGTTGGAACAAGCTAAGTTCCCCAAAACTTATACACAAAAATGTACAATATTTAATTGGCTAAAATAGTTTAAAACATGAGCTTTTGGCCAAATTGTGCCACATGTCATATAAAACTAATGGATAAAAGCAAACTAGTGTTATGCCCAACAAAAAGTCTCCCTTTATCTAAAACTGCTTTTTCGAGCCCCTTATCACAACCTTAAGCTTGCCTCTTACAAATCCTATTATGAAATTCTTTAAACACACTTCATCCTTGGCACACTTGAATTCAGTGACACTCACTAACATACACTCTTATTTGTTCATTTCCATGCATTTTGACCTAGTTCTCCCTTGTGATGCCTCGATAGTCCTTAACACTCCTCAACATGCATTGACATTGTCTCGCATGTGTTAGAATGCCTTTTCATTCCTTGGCATGCCCTAACCCTACCTATATATCATTCCCTCAGAGCTACCCTTAATTTGCAACTTGGGAACCCAACCAAGTCCTTGCTTGACTACAAGAGCTTGACCAAGTTACACTTACTACAACTAGACTATGCTGTTGAATTGTGTATCTTGGGAGGTACTCCACAAGCATAGTGAGATGGGTTTGTGTGAGTTTGGTCACAAAAGGATTTGTTGGAAAAGAACCCAAGCGAAGGGGGTTTGGACCCAAGATGGGGTTTTAAATCTAAAAGAAAATTAAAAAGGAAAAATAATATTTCCTAAGATCTAAGTGGATAAAGCCCATAAGTTCTAGAGGTTTCTTAAGATGCCTAGCTAGGAAAATCTATTTAAGGAGGCCTTAGTATGAAGACAAGAACATCAAGTTAGAAGGAGCTCATTTAATCAAGGAGGTTAGGAGATATGTAGTCCTAAAGTAGGTCGAGTTAGAGGGTTGAGTAAGGGTTGCTAAAGAGAGACCATGATCATCCACAAAGAACAAGATAATCATGTGAGGGTTCACAAGAATGTCACATACCTTAATGGGTTTGAGATAGGGAGTAGGATGAAATATTGTTGGTTCTCTTATGGTAGATTGAGCTCAAGAGAGGAAACTCATGAGAATTTGGGGATGTGATTTCAGTGTTGTTTATGTGTGAAGGTTGCATCAAATTTTGAAATAGTAGATAGGGTTGACACCCTATCTTGTGGTGGTTAGTAAGCTACAAGGTCTGTGATAAAGACCAACACAAATGGAGGAGGGCCTACACTATAATTTAGGGCCAAAACAGATGTAGCCACATGTGTAATATTGACTGAGGTAACCACAGTTTGAGGGTCGCAAATATCTAAATTTTAGGTCAAGATTCAGTCAAAATAAATTCCCAAAATCTATGGGTCCATATGAACTAGGATGGGTCTTTTATGGAGGCAAGAGTTGTTATTTTTTCTATGGGTGGATAGGGTTTGTTCTAAAGCAATTAGAATAGAAGTATAATGCCCTATTTAGGGAGGTTTCCTAGTATGTTTAGTCCATAAGGTATGCCCTTAAGACTGTGACAAATATGCGTAGAAGAAGAGGGGTTGCGACCCTTAAAGAGAGGTTTATCTCTGCAATATATACCACAAATTTGGAAGATGTTCTGCAGAAGTATGTGCGGAGATAAAAAAATCCAAATTAAGGTGGAACCTGAGTAGAAGATTGAGTAGAAGAAATGTGCCATATGAGGAATGGATTGACATGAAGAGGAGTTGATTTTGGTGGATTGTACATAGAGTTTTGGATAGAGATCTGAAGCAACGTATAAACACTTACTAAATGGATTGTTAGTGGATGGTTTGTGACCCTAGTTCAAGCATCTACAAATTGTTAGAAAGATGATAAGAGGAGTAGTTTAGATTTGTTCATAGACTGGACAACAAAGAAATTGGTACACAAGAATAATTATTTTGAGAGGACTCAAATCACTATTAGGTAGAAAATTTGAAGATCCCTATATGGGGGCAGTGTTGTGGGCACTAGATTAGTAAAATAAATGACTATGGTTGGGAAAATTGATGGCAGTCCAAGTGCAGTTGGAGGGTTGTTAGGTGATTGTCAAAGAAGATCCCCAAGTCTTTTACTTGTGTAGGAAAAGAAGACTGGTAGAAGGGTAGGTGTATTGGGCCTAAGGACGTGCAGAATTTGAAGGACTAAAGTAGCAATCAAGTGGGCTATCCAACTAGCCCTAGTTCACTGTATTGTAGAGGATTGAGTCAGTGAGAAGAAGGGAAACCTCCATAGACCTATATTTTTCATCTTGTAGTACGAGTATGGAAAAATTCGGCAAACCAAATAACTACTCACAAATAGAGTTGTGAACAATTGATCGAAAACCCTAAGTGTTTTAGACCTTAAATGAAAAAAGAGGTAGATAGAGCGGAAAGTTTTTTGAGCCAAGTTCAGTAACCTAGAGGAGTTGACTTCATTGATAGAGGTTGATTGAGGAGTTTCATAACGGGAGACAAGAGGACTTGTGAGATGTGTTCAGGACATGTGCATTGAAAAGGCTATGTGTGGCCACCATCAAAAGGTGGGCCAAGAATTGTCTTATTCAAGGTATATTGGTTGTCAAAGGACTAACACCAATCCCTAGTTGTATTCCTTGTATCAGTGTGATTGTAAAAGGACATGATCCCTAGTACCAGAGATCTAGCCTATTCTATTATAGTTTATAATTTAATGAAGAACGGTTTGAAAATTTTAAAATTATAATGTGCACTAGTTGATTCCCTGGTGTGCGTAGATTTCATTGTGCAAAGTGGTTGTGTTGTGGCACTTGAGTGTGTCTGCATCAAAGAATATAAGACCGAACCTAGATTCTCATGTGTCATGGAAATTAAAGATATGCCTTTTTCACCTAAGAACTACCTGTAACTAATGTTAGGCTACTCATGTCCAATCTCAACTCCTCCCACTTAACAATTTACCAAGACAAGGCTCATCACATCCAACTGTGGTCATAAAACAACTAAGAAACATAGTTTATATCTTGACATGCCATAACACCTTGACATGCATGTATTAAATTCCTTAGCACTATGTGGCATGTTTTAGCATCCCTACATTCCTTAGCATGATTTTACACTCCCTAACACACCCTTGCACTTACTAACACGCCTTGGTAGTTTAGCATACCTTGGAAATGCCTAGCATATAACATTGTCACCCCCTCCTTAACACACCTAGAAATCATTGACATTCCCTGTCACACACTCTTATTTGTTCATTTCCATTCATTTTGATCTAGTGCTTCCTTGTGTTTCCCTGACACTCCCTAACACTCTTTAGCACACATTGAGACACCCTAACACCTTGCAAATCTTGGCATGCCTCCCTAGCACTCTAGCATTCCTTGGCACTACCTATCATACCTTGTCACTCTCTCCTTATCACACCTAGAGATCATTAACACTCCCAGTGACAAACTCTTATTCATTCATTTCCATGCACTTTTACCTACTGCTCCCTTGTGTTTGCATAACATTCCTTAACACTCCTTGGCACGTGTTGGTACACCCTAGCACCTAGGACATCTTGGAATGTTGTCTTGGCCTTTAGCATTCCTTAACACTACCTAACATACCTTTTCACTCCCTCCTCAACACACTTGGAACTCATTGACACTTCCAATCCCAAAGTTTTATTTGTTCATTTCCATGCATTTCGACGTAGTGCTCCCTTGTGTTTCCCTGGCATTCCCAGTTAACACTTCCTTGCACACATTGCCACATCTTGGGCGCATGACACCCTAACACTCTAGCATTCCTTAGCACTGATAAGCATGCCTTTTCACTCATCCTTAGCACAATTGGAACTCGTTTACACTCCTTGTCACACACTCTTATTCATTCATTTCCATGCATTATGACACAATGCTCCCTTGTGTTTCTCTAGCACTCCCTGTTATAGGTCAATTTAGGCACCATTCCCAATGACCTGGTTAACTAGACATCATCTCTAGAACCAATGAATAGCGTCTATCATCCCCTATCATTTCAGTTTTTATATGCCCTAATACAAAGAACAAGACAAATCATCCATGACTTTCATCTGTAAAGGTTTCCAAGATTTGAAGTTTATAATATATCATATGAGAGCTCACCAACGCTGCCTCTAAAGGGACTAATTACGTTGCATATGCAAGTAACCCCAATCAAGGGTGCTTTGTGAAGCACTTCCTGACACTCAAGGGTGCGTTGGTCACATTGGGAGCGAAATTCTCATTGTTCCAGAATCTCCACTTGGCCAGTGCCTTCTAGAAGAGTTCACATGTGTCAAACTTTGAATCCATGTGTCCATTTGATACCTCTGAGATTGGGAACATGTCTTGCCTATTATTAGAAAGTCATTGATTGTAAAACTACCTTAAGCTCCTCAATAAATTGAGCACATATCTTAGTGTTTGAGAAGGAAAAATTTGAGTAGAGAAATGCTAGTGGAATTTCAATTGAGGAATTGATTTAGTGACATGTTGCTGAAGAGATGTACATTGTGATTAGGCCGGGATGCTACTGGAGATGGTGACACTAAATCAATCACTGGGTTGTAACCTCCCCTTCTATCCATTAATAAATATTGTTTCTTACTTTCCCACATATGTATCTGTATAAGCTCATGTCTTTCATATTATGAATTCTTATTTGATGCATATGGTTCATGTTTTATTGATTTAACTGAATAGATTGAATATAAATCTATATTATTGCTATCTTTTGCTATTTAGTGCTCATATTTGCAGAGAATATTTTGGCGACTTAGCTCAGATTTGAAGCTACAGCAAGAGCGACAGAAGGAGAATAGGAAGTGCTTGGAATCCAAGGAAGTTCTTTGATCTATTCTGTGTGTCTATTTACTGTTAGGAAAAGTAGTTGCAAAGTCTTTAACCTGTTGCTCTAGATGAGCACTACATCTAGGGAAGAATATTTTATCTGTAATCCATAATTCTGTATAACAAATTGGTGACTGTGCTGGGGAGTTTACCCTTCATATTTAGTGTATTTGCCTCTAATTTTCTCTGTTTATTTACCCAGTAGCATTTACTAAGAAAGATTAGGCTTTTTGAAATCCAAATTTGCATTAGAAGTGTGTTAAACAATTCTATTTTTCCTTATACACTGCACCCAACACACTGTTGGACAGGACACATTGCTTTGCATAGCACTGTCTCCCTTTCATACCTGCGTTGCAACGCACTGTCTCTCTTTAGAGATTGTGTTGCCTCCTGAAACCATCCAAATTCGATTGAATTTGTCATTGCAGTTTGTTTTCAGTTTGTTGTTTGTTGTGTTTTTAAAGAGACTGATACCTTAGATTGACCAGTGACCTTACCTACCTCTTCCTCCTTTGAAAGAAAAGTTTGTTCAATGTTTATTTAAAGTGTTTTTATTTATCATTGACAAATTAATTTCAAAGTATTTTCATTTCTGCATTACATCTATTTTCTTTTGAAAAGAAATTTGTGGTAAATTCTTCATTTCCTAATAGGAGAAATTGTTGTTTAATTCCTCATTTTTCCTTCAAAAAATAAATTGTTGTTTAAATTCTTCATTCCTCAAGAGTAAAAGGCATTTGTTTTTATTGATTTGGCACACTTAGTTTCTTTTCTGCATTCATAACATTAAAGGAACTGAAAAGAGAAACCTGCATTTGCATGTAGTGGATTGTGTGTTTTTCAAAAGGAAAAATTAGGAAAGCTGCATTTAGTTTGTGCTCCTTGATTTATTTTCTCTCAAATTGATTGCTCTTTCCCTCTAGTAGCTAGCATTTTCATTGAAAAACTAAAAGTGAAAGATTGCTTATCATTTTAGTTTGCATTTTAGGAATTTCCAATACATCATCGTGGTGAACCTTGAAAGTAAAATTGATAAAAAAGATCAACTTAAAATTTATCTCAATTTACCTAACAAAGCATTGGAACCATAACGATAAAATTTAGAAGGTCTAGGCTAGAGACGTGTTCCGACATCATAAAACATAAAAGCTGTCGTTAATTTTTCTGCAATATATTCTGAGTGTGATACCTCACTCCATGTATGTAAGTATATCGTAGCTCGTCCACGTACTTTCAGGTATATCGGGCAGTGTTACAGTACGAAAAGTATAAAGGGGTGCTCTCACTGTGCGGTCTCACATTAGACAGAGCTAATACGGACTTGGGCCTCCACGTACCTTCGGGTATATTTAGGAGGAAAAATTTAGGTTGCTATCCATCTATAGTGAACTAAGTCAGCTGCCTTGTAAATTGTGATACACCAAACAAAACATTCGGGGAGATTACCTGCCCGTACTTCTTGGTTCGCCAAGAGGTATTCTGCATTTCACAGTGTCTTGGTAAACCCTTTTGCCTAGTAATACCCTTTTATTTTGTTTGTTTGTTTTTGGTTAAAATAAATCAGTAATCATGGAAGAACAAAATCCTTTTCCTCTTTTTTCACGTAGATTAGCATTAAAACCACCTTTACCACCAGAATTTACTCTTGGTCGGTGAAGGTGACAACACTCTACTGAATCAAGTACTATTCGTATCTCTGGTGAAACATCAATATCTTCCCATATACCAGAGTTAGCTCAAGTTGTTTCTACACATCCCGGTTCGTCTACTGTTGTCAAAACGGAGTCCTCAAAACTACTCATGGTCACGATCCATCCAATCAGTGAGACCACACCTCCTGGACCCGATGTTGTTCAACCAAAAGTTGATCCAGACCTTGTCTCTTATTTGCCATAACATTTTAATCCCGAAGTCGAACAACTGGAAGTTGTTCCTGCCTTGGTCGTCCCACAAATTTCTGTAACCATTGAGTCTCCGATATCACATAGTCAACCACCAGAAATATACTTTGGGCCTGACAGTGAAATACTTCCACTTGGTTTAATTTTGATTGAATAAATCCCACAAGACGAGACACATTTAACTCCAACCCATCTTGGGGAGGACCCTTACTCGTACGAGTATTTTCCTTAATCATCACCATCTTATTTCGTTGATCCTGTTCCTATTCAAACTCCCGTCAATCCAAAAGGGTATACATTTGGTCAAGTAACCATGCCTGAACCAACATCTTCGGTTGGGCCATCTGTTCCAATTATGTTAGCACCTGCCCTCGCTACCCTGTTGAAGTTTACAACTTCACCAGAGTCATATTTTCATGGTGTCCCTATGGTCCCATCAGGTTATAAATATTTATCTGGAATTTTCTTTGGTGCATCTTCAAATCCATGGACTTTACCAATGTTGTCATCTGGTATTATAACTGGTAAACCTATAGTGAGTACTGAAGGACTTGATTCTTTATACACATCATCAGGGCAATATCAAGTCGGTCCTTCTGGGTCTATTCCTTCAAGTACCATATAAAATTAGCATTTGGAGAGGAATATTTTCCATCTTATTATCCTCCTCGTGTTGGGGGGCAACATTTGGTCACCCACTATGACAGTACTCCATCACTTTTTAGTCAACCTAATGTCGAAATGAATGTTTTTCAATGGTAGCCCACTCTGCCTATCCAACCACAAACGGTTGTACACTCGTATCAACCAGTTCAACCTGTTACACCCACTTCATTTCCACTTGTTAATACATCATTACCCCTATTACAGAATCAAAATGTTGTACAACAACCTTATCAAGCGGGTCCTTCAACTCAATACCCTCAAATACAGCTATCCCTTGCTTCGAAGGTAACTGGAAGTGTTTCGTTCATTCACGCACCCCAACTAACAATTTAGAAAATTGGTGTAGGACTCTTAAAGGATTCCACTCTCATGGGAACCTTTACATTACCGCTGCCCACGACGTTGGAAGAAATTGCAAGTATGGAGACCTGCTACATGATCCCTTCCACTCCATTAGGCTTAAGGGAGAGTATGGATGATTCTGAAATTGTTACGTTGGATGAGTTTCTTCCCCCATCCCTATTGAGCTGGCATAGAAATCAATCTATCTGGCTTGGGCAACGAATCTGAAATCAGCGTCGTCGATTGTTTGGGTTGATCATTCCTTAGAATTTGGCACTCCATCTGATCCATTTTCCTCAATTTTCTTGACAGATGAGAATACTTTGGAAGCCATGATGTCAGAAGGAGAACCATGGGAAGATTATCATCATCATTCCCATCTTCCTGATTATGAAGAAAATCATCTTAGTGAACTATATCATCCATCAATCAAAAATTTGTTTCTTAATTCTTTACCTATTAATGCAATTGATTCCGAGCGAAATCTGTCAAACATTGAAGAAACCATTTCTATCGATATTTCGACCCAACCTGACGTTGTAGAAAATATTCATGTCGGTGTATCTTTTTCTCCATCAGAACTCGAAACATACCACTCTTTATTTCGTTAATTTCGTGATGTATTTGCTTGGTCTTATGAGGAAATGCTAGGCATAGATACTATGTTGAACACAATATTAATATGTATCCTAATGTCAAACCGGTGGATCAACGGCTTCATCCTGTTCATCCAAAGAAAGCCACTGCCATCAAAGCAGAAGTTGAAAAATTTTTGCATGCTGGTTTCATTTACTCTGTTCCGCTAACTGAGTGGGTTTCCAATATCATTCTTGTCATGAAAAAACAAGGAACCATTAGAGTGTGCGTCGATTGTCGGGACGTCAACATTGCTTGTCCAAAATACAACTATCCTACTCCCTTTATTGACTAGTTTATTGACGATTGTGCCGGATGTGAAATATTTTCGTTCATGGATGGATTTTCTGACTACAATCAAATCAATATCCACCCAGAGGATCAACATAAGACAACATTCATTTTTCCCTGGGGCACATTCACTTATAGGAAAATACCATTTGGTTTAAAGAATGTTGGGGCAACTTTTTACAGAGCAATGAACTATTCTTTCAATGACATCAAGCACATTGTTCAACGTTATCTAGATGATTTACTCGCACATTCATGAAATCATACTGATCACCCGATGCTTTTGAGAGCCATATTTTTATGCTGCCGACACTACAAAATACTCCTCAATCCACATAAATGTGGGTTTTGTGTGTCATTTGCTTGGATTTTAGTTTCAAAAGAAGGAATTCAAATCGACCCATTGAAGTTTTAGGCCATTCTTGATTTGCCTTCACCATCAGATTTACTTCAGATAAAGAAAATTCAAGGAAAGGCTAACTTCCTCAGAAGGTTCATTCCAAAATATGCCGAAATGGCTAAAGGATTTACTCGACCCTTGAAAAAGGGGGTTCGCTTCCAATGGGACCAAGTTGTGCAAGCCTCTTTTGATGCTGTCAAGGATACTCTTATCCAAGTGTTATTAATGTATCCCCCTAATTATCAAAATGGTTATTTCCTATATATCGCCACGGCTGAAACGACCATTGCTATGGTTTTGGTCCAAGTAGAAGATGGAATTGAACATCCAATCTATTATTTGAGTTGTAATCTCAATGATACGGAAGTTAAGTATTCATACGTAGAAAAGCTTGCCTTGGCAGCTATTCAGGCTGTCCAAATATTTTTCCACTATATCCTGCTCTGAAAGACCATTTTCATTTCGAATTGCAACCCCATGAATTATACCTTATCACGTCAATTTCTGGGGAGCAAATACTCAAAATGGATTGTCATTTTGCAGCAATTAGATTTGGCATTCATCAAATCCAAGTCAAATAAGTCTTTAGTTTTTGCTGAGCTTCTCTGTGACCTTCCCTCTTATAGTACTACAACTATGTCAGAACCATCAATTCCTGACGAGTCTCTGTTTCTGATCAAATTGTTTGATCCTTGATATGGAGATTTCATCATTTATCTCCAAACTCAAACTTTTCAACCTGATACATCTCGCTCTGAACAACGATGTATTTGATACCAAGCCAAATATTATCTGATCGTCGGCGGTACACTTTATCGTCGTGGTGTCAATACCATTTTATGAAGGTGCCTCACTCTTGAGGAGACTGAAAAGGTTTTAAATGATTGTCATGTTTGGGCTTGTGGTGGAAATTTATCTGGATACACTACCATGCAAAAAATACTCCGCGATGGTTACTTTTTTCCTACAATATTTCGCGACTGCATCCTCGTGGTCAAAAGTTGTCATGCATGCCAGATTTTTTATCATAAAATCTGCAAACCGCGAGCACCAATGCATCCTGTTGTCTCTGTGGTACCATTTTCGAAATGGGGTATTGACTTCACGACCTGTAACCCTCGTTCGTCTAGGGGGCATGGTTATATTATTGTCAGAGTTGACTACTTTACCAAATGGGTCGAAGCGATGCCTACATTCAACAACACAGGACAGACAACTGCATTATTTTTCTTTAATCATGTTATTGCACAATTTGGGGTCCCGTAGGCTATAGTTACAGATCATGGGAAGCATTTTCGAAATCACATGATGACTGAATTAACTGCCAAGTTAGGATTGTCACATGATAATTCTACTCCTTATTATCCACAATCAAATGGACAAGTTGAGGCTATCAACAAGATTCTTAAACGTATGCTTCAACGAATGATAGGAGTTCGTAAAAGAAACTGGCATTTGATCTTGTACTCGGCCTTGTGGGCATACCTAACTTTGGTGAGAAATGATACCAGATTTACTCCCATTCAATTGGTGTATGGTCTGGAAGCTATCTTACCAATCCAATGTGAAATACCATCGTTAAAACTCACAATAGACTTGTTACCTGACACCTCAGAAGAAGAAGCGCGTCTTTTTAACCTCATCCATCTTGATGAAACATGTTGTGAAGCCCAATTGACCAACGAAGCGCATAAGAGATGTATAAAGGCCCAATACGAAAAAAAATTCTAGCCTAGCATTTTCTCAGGGGGCGACTTGGTCTTACTTTATGATCAAGAAGCTAATGTAATAGGTATAGGAAAATTTGAGCCATTATTGCATGGCCCCTATATTGTCAAAATATTTCTTGCTAAGGGTGCCTATGAGTTAGTTGATTACGATGGAATTCCATTGGTGCAACCTAGAAATGGGTTGTATCTGAAAAGTTACTATGCTTAATCATGAGCGTAGTAATTTTTTGTATTATATTGTATATATATGTTGTTGGTTTGCATTCACTACCTTAGTTTTTTTTTAGATTTTTCTTGACATTAGCAATCTACTTTACATTTCATCGCAGATGTCTGAATCTTTGGAACCATTTGTTGGATATGCTGATGGTGCTAGACGTAGTACACAGAATATATCCTCTGCAGTGTGGGCCATTTTCGCTCCGAATGGCGAGTTAGTGAGTTTTCAAGGGATTTGTATCAGTAGATCAACAAACATTATCGTTGAGTATAGCGCGTTGATCGAACTTCTCTCTGATGCCATTTCATTTGGTATTAACTGCATTATCATAAGGTTAGACTCACAACTTGTGGTATTACAACTTACTAGTGTTTATACTGTTAGAAATCCAACACTGCATATATTTTTCCTAAGAGTTTGACTTTTGGAAAGACACTTTGATTTTATTCAATATCAACACATTTACAGAAATTTGAACACATTGACTGATTATTTAGCTAATCAAGTTTTAGACATACATTTGAAACACATGTAAATAAAAAATTCACATCATTGAATAGGATTACACAATAAACATAAGAAAAACACTGAAATAAAATAGATAGATAGTTACAGGTTCTTACAAAAATTTGTGCCCAAGATACATTGGTCATCTGACCTCAAAATGTATGCAAAATGTCAAAAGTAAACTAGTGGTGCTCGTGGTAACATGCTATAGATCTAGCTATCCTACGTAGTAACAGCATCCAACGGTTAGGAACACCTATAGTGTGACACTGCAGTCACATGGGTAACTCTTCGATCTGGCAATCCAGAATCCCAAAGGTCAACACGTCTATGTGCTGCCAAAGCTCAGCCAGAGTCTCATCCATATCAAGATCCTGAAGGACTGATCTCCCCACAATGCTCTCTTCTGGCTCATCTGCTACACGCTCCGGTTCCTCCACTGCTTGAACTTGACCAACATCTGCATTACATCAAACATTTAGTTTAGTCTTGGGAAAACATCAAAAATACAAAAACATTGTATAAACCTTAGGAAAATCAAAAAACATGGTCAAAAAATCCTTACCCATTGCACCCCACTGAGCACCTTCTGGTAAAGCTAAATATGGATCTCCTTGGAAATCAACGCTTGCGTATGCATACTCATCGATGGCGACAATTTGTCGCCGGAACTAGGAGAAGAATGCAGTTAAGAAAAAAATGGTCGATTGCCCTGCATGTCTACCCATTGTTTCTATCCATATCTACATCCTTGGATCTCTAGGATTAGACACATCCAGTGTCACATGTTGTGGTTGCATCAGTGGAATCCATTATAAGGCAAATGATATGAGGATTGAACCATAACTGAAGTTCTTCTTCCTTCCTCCCTTTGCTTTGTTCAGTTGTTCTTTTATTTGAGAAAGTAAAACTTCAGACCAATTGAAGATTGTTGGCTCCATACACTCTAGCATGTACTGCATATACAATCTATTCGCTACATGTAGTGTAACGGTGCCAACATGTTTTGCAATCGTGAAAAGGATAGTTCTCAAAGGAAAATCTCTAACATCCCATATTTTTATATTTCCATATTTTCTTGGCTCTATGCTTGGATAACAATGTTGCAAAACATAATCTCTCACAGTATCTCCTCCAATAATAGACCCTGAGAGTGAAATAGGCGAGCCTCTCCTCGAAAACACTGTAAGAAAGTACACATCCTCTACTGTTATGGGAACCACTTGGTTCTTAATATGGAATGCCTCGATAGCTGGATCCCATGCTTGAACTAAGAACTCCAAGAGTTCTATTTGTTGCCTCATCCCTGACAACCGAAAGTACTTTAATAGTCCACAATCTCTTAGATCTCTTACTGTGCTCGGATCATTTAGGGCAATCATATCTTGTTATTCATGCTCTCTTTTCCTCCATGTAATTGTAATTGTAATATGCTGAAAACATGAAATGCAACCATAAGAACCATTAGATTCGATTCAATGCAAAAAATTGGGCAAATTTTGGGTAGAATGCAAAAAAAAAAAATGTAGATTGTGCCCAACGTAGGATCTAGAAAGAGACAGTGCGTTGTGTATGCAAGTAGCCTTCAATTTAGCTGCTATGCAACACACTTTTTGATATCCAAGGGTGTGTTTCCCTCTTTGGGAGCAGAATTTACCCTAGGGTCCCCAAAACCATAAAAAATTGCAATGAATGGAAATGAAATGATTATTGAATGAAAGAGAGGGTTCATATCACTAACCTGGATCAAACGGAAAAAAAATCCTTCCACTGAAACCATCGCAATCAACAATTGAAGTTCGGGGGAAAAATCAGGTTCAAAGCTACAAAATGCAAATGGTAACTATGGAATGGTAAAAATGAATAGTCAAACACTTTTTAATAGTCATTTAATTGTTTGAAAATGATATTTATTGCTATCACTATGGTTTTACTATGTTTTTTATCATGAAACATTTATTTTTAATCCTTTTGATGTTGTTCTGAACTAGTCTTACAACTGATGAACATATTAGTATTGCACATTTATTTCAATAATGATTTGACATAAAGTATAATTTTTCTCCTTATTTTTCGAGCTTTGTTAAAAACAAAAAAGGATCGAAAGCACACTTTTATCTCTTTTTCGAGCTTCGATAACAGTGAAAAAGGAACCTCTGGAGTCTTGTTTCAGCTCTTTTCAGACTCCGATAATGTGAGAAGATTATCAAGCACTTATCTTTTCGAGCTCGTAAAAGTAAATGAATTGATATCTACTAAGTATAAGTTTAACCTTTTCCGGACTGAGATAGATTATTTACGAAAAAGGAATACCTTGGTCGAACATGACTAAAGAGGTTCTCTCAATTATTATTTTACACTTTTTCGGATCTGAGCAACAACTTTACAAAAAATTACTTTTGGAGTTTTTTTTCGTCCTCTTTTTCAAAATCTCTAAATATGAAAAAGGGTCGAGCTATCACTGTCGTTAAGCTTGTTAAAACATAAAATAGCGACGGGCTTGTCGATCATGGAAAGAATCCAGTTTCATTGATCACTAGACTTGTTAAATTATTAAATAGCGATACATTATTTTCTTGAAGGGTTGAATTATAGATCAAGAAAATGTTATCCTCCTTAAGCTTATTAAAAAATAAAGAGGTACTGGTCGAAAAATGACCAAGGAAAATTTGGGAAAGTGAACAAATTTTTTTATGGTAGCAGGTCACTCTTGAACATGACACTTCACTCCATCACCGTGACTATTTGGGTTGGGTAATTTTCTTGACGGTTCATTCATACCTATGGTTCATCATACCTTCACTTCGGTTTTGGGTCAATGATGAAAACTCATCTCAGTGTCACTGATATGTTCAAGAGAAGTCATCCAGTGAATACTCATCCTTCTGCAATACTCATAAACGTTCATTCTCATGACAATCATCCCTGAACATTTCTATATCAAATCATACCTTTGTCTCCGAAATCAGTAACTCCCGTTTCTCAATAAGGTGGCTTCCTGTCGACGACAAATCATTATCCAAGAAGTTCACTTAGAAACATCATATTCCAATACCATGAGGCTTGTTACAGCATCGACAAGATCCTCGCTTCCAAATTTTTGACTAAAAGATTTTGTTTGTCATTCGACATCAAATCATCTATTCACGCCTTACGAAATATACTGTAGTACCTTGAGGGCCATTGACATCAATGGTGGTTCTCACGCATTTGTTAACAACTCACATCATTGGTTGGTAATTAAACGATGTCTTTCCACGTTCGACTACAAATCATATATTCACATGGCTAGACTTGTACCCGAATGATCGAGTAAACGAGATAAGAAGACCTTGGATCTAGTTTCATCCATTCGAGTTGTGATTTTAGGATTTTTGTACACATCATATGTACAATGACCTTACATACAGATCCTCATCTGAACATGGGCCTATATCTGTAGGCATGTCTGTATTGGTAAACATTCCAATGTAGACGAATTTCTAAATTATGTACATGTTATTATATTGTTTATGCGCTGAACATGGGAATGCCTACCCTCAGCAATTATGATCAAGAGGATATATCATGATGTAATGTATTGTAATATTGATGCAGGTTGCCACTCCGCTTCATATCCAGCCCATCACAGTGTAAAGCATCTCAATCAAAATATTGTTATTATTATTCTAAATTCCATTAGGGGAATTTTGAGGTCTAAAATGCACCTCCTAAGGAAATTATAAAATAATAGTGGAAATAATAAAATAATATTTGATTACATCATCAAATTCTGGAGGGAAAAAAGAAAAAACTACTTTTTCAACTCATATTTTCAACTTATCTCCCAAAGGTTTTACTCAAATTTCGAGTGGGAGTACTCAGTGGATGCAAATTTTAATTACCCATCCAAGGAGTACCCATGTTGCATTCTTTTGATGGGTCCTGGTACATGAAAAATGAGAAATATATGAAAAACACGAATGTACTCCTTGGACGAAGAATTAAATTTTGCATTCAATGAGTACTCCCACTCGAAATTTGAGTAAAAACTTTGGGAGATAAGTTGAAAATACGAGTTGAAAAAGTAGTTTTATTATTTTATTATTTTTTAATTTTTATACCCTTTTAATTAAAAAATGGTGAATCATCCCCCATGGTTGACATCATCATATTGAATCCTATTGGTTCTTATAAAGTTTATTTTTTTGTACATTTTTCCTAGGAGGCCCATTTTAGACCTCAAAATTCCCCTAATGATGCTTTAGGGGGCAATTGTTATAGGTAAATTTGGGCACCATTCCCAATGACCTAGTTAACTGGAAATCATCTCCAGGACCAATGAATAGGGTCTATCATCCCCTATCATTTCAGTTGTTATATTCCCTAAGACAAAGAACAATACAAATCATCCATGACTTTCATCTACAAAGCTTTCCAAGATTTGAAGTTTATAATATATCATATGAGAGCTCACCAAGACTACCTCTAAAGGGACTAATTGCGTTGCATATGAAAGTAACCCCACTCAAGGGTGATCTGCAAAGCACTTCCCGACACTCAAGGGTGCTTTGGTCACATTGGGAGTAAAATTATCATTGTTCCGGAATCTCCACTTGGCCAGTGCCTTCTAGAAGAGTTCATATGTGTCAAACTTCGAATTCATGTGTCCATTTGATACCTATGAGACTGGGAACATGTCTTTCCTATTATTATAAAGTCATTTATTATAAAACTACCTTCAGCTCCTCTATAAATTGAGAACAGATCTTAGTGTTTGAGAAGGAAGAATTTGAGTAGAGAAATGTTGGTGGAATTTCAATTGAGGAATTGATTTGAGTGACATGCTACTTTAGAGATGTGCATTGTGATGAGACTAGGATGCTACTAGAGATGGTGACACTAAATCAAACACTGGGTTGTAACCTCCCCTTCTATCCATTAATAAATATTGTTGCTTACTTTCCCACATATGTATCTGTATAAGCTCATGTCTTTCATCTTATGAATTCTTATTTGATGCATATGGTTCATGTTTTATTGATTTAACTGAATAACTTGAATAGACATATTTATTATTGCTATCTTTTGCTGTTTAGTGTTCATATTTGCAGAGAATATTTTGGCAACTTAGCTTAGATTTGAAGCTACAGCAAGAGCGATAGAAAGAGAATAGGAAGCGCTTGGACTCCAAGTAAGCTCTTTGATATGTTCTGTGTGTCTATTTACTGTTAGGAAAAGTAGTTGTAAAGTCTTTAACCTATTGTTCTAGATGAGCACTACATCTAGGGAAGAATGTTTTATCCGTAATAGATAATTCCGTATAACACTCCCTAACACTCCTTGGCACACATTGGCACACCCTGGAGCTTGGCACATCATGGCATTCTTTCCTAGCACTCTATCATTCCTTCACACTGCTTAACATGCCTCGTCACTCCCTCATTAGCACACCTATAACTTGATAACACTCCCTATCACACACTCTTATTCATTCATTTCCATGCAATTGAAACTAGTCTTCCCTTTTGTTTTCCTAACACTCCCTAGCATGTGTTGGCGCCACACCCCAACACCTATCACATATTAGAATTCTTAGCATTCCTTGGAGATTTATAGCATGTTTTAGCACTTCCTGGGATTCCCTGCACACCTTGACACTCCCTAGTTGTCATGCCCTCATAGATAACCTTAATTTTTTTGCGACTTGGGAACCCAACCAAGTCATTCAAAAAATAGTGTTGTGTCTAGCCCAAAGTCTCCCTTTGTCCAAAATTTATTTTTCCATCCCCTTTTTCGAAATAGTAGGCTTACCTCCTATAAGTTCTATTATTAAATTCTCCTAACACACTTCATCCATGGGACACCTGGAATTCACCGACACTCCCAGCTGATAGACACTCTTATTTGTTCGTTTCCATGCACTTTGAACTAGTTCTCCCTTGTGATGCCCTGACCTCCCCAACACTCCTCGACATGCATTGACACTATATGGCATGTATTAGCACACCTTTTCACTTATTTGCATGCCCTGACACTCCTTAACTATCATGTCTGCATAACTACCCTTATTTTTTTTAGACGTGGGAACCCAACCAAGTCCTGCCTCGACTACAACAACTTGACCACATTTCATTTACTACAACTATACTATGACTTGTTCACCTAAGAATGGCTTATAAATAATCTTATGGTACTCATTTCCAATCTTAACTCATCCCACTTAACAAGTTACCAATTCAAGGCTCACGCCCAATCGCGTCCATAAAACAACTAGGCAACATAATTTACTTCTTGACATGCCATAACACCTGGAACTTCTAACAATCCCTTGGCACTATGTTGCACATGTCAGCATCCCTTGCATTCATTGGTATGATTTGGAACTCCCTAACACACCTTACCATTCCTTGACATTACCTGACAATCTAACATTCCTTGATATTGCCTAGCATATAACCTTGTCACTCCCTCCTTATCACACTTGGAACTCACTGACACCCCCTATCACACACTCTTATCCATTCATTTCAATGAATTTTTAATTAGTTATCCCTTGTGTTTCAGTGGCACTCCCTAACACTCCCTAGCACACATTGGCACACCCTAACACTTGGCACATATTAGCATGTCGCCCTGGCACTCTATCTTTCCTTGGCACTACCTAACATACCTTGTCACTCCCTCCTTAGCACACCTAGAACTCACTAAAAATCCTTTTCACACACTCTTACTCATTCATTTCTATGCATTTGAAATTAGTGCTCCCTAGTTTTTCCTTGGCACTCCATAACACTCCCTAACATGCATGGCACACCCTAGCACCTGGCACATCTTGGCATGTTTCCTTGGCCTCTAGCATACCTTAACACTGCCTATCATACCTTGTCACTCTGTCCTTAGCACACTTGGAAGTCACTGACACTTCGTGTCACAATCTCTTAATCATTCTTTTGCATGCATTATTTTCACCTAGTGCTCCCTTGTGTGTCCACAAGACTCCCTAACACTTCCTAGGATGTGTTGGCACACCTTGGAACCTAGCACATCTTGGGTGCATGCCACTCTGGCACACTAGCATGACTTAGCATTGCCTAGCATACCAGGTCACTCCCTCCTTAGGACACCTGGAACTCGCTGACACTCCCTGTCACACACTCTTATTCATTCATTTCCATGCCATTTGACATATTTCTCCCGTATGTTTCACTGGCACTCACTAACACTCAACACACATTAGTACTTGGCACATCTTGGTATTCTTCCCTAACACTCCAGCATGCCTTGGAACTATCTATCATATCTTGTCACTCCTTACTTAGAAAACTTGGAACTCCATAGCATGCCCTATAAATCCCTGGCACATATTGGCTCATGGCACTTGAAAATTCTTGGCTTGCATTTGGATGCCCTGCAATGCCTTGGCATGGTTTAAGATTAAATTTATTTGAGATCAATTATCACAATTAAGAGAGAAGTAATATAGGATGATTTGGCACTTAAGACACACTAGAACTTGGCCCTTGGCATGTATTGGCACTAGTGTTAGTATGCCTAACATACCAATCTTGAAAAGGTAAGGTCCTTAATTATTAACCCTCATATGTGTTCATTTATTTGCATTTTAACTTGGTGTTCCCTTTTGTCACCTGACACTCCTTGACACATGTTCGCATAGCCTAACACTTGGCACACCTTGTCATGCCTTAACACATGGAAAATCTTAGCATGCCTATCATGCATTGGTATGCCTTGGCACTATCTGGCACATGTTAGCACAAACTGAGACTTCTTGACATGCCCTAGCACCTAGCATGCCTTGTCACTCCCCCCTTGGCATGCCTGACACTCACTAACACTCCCTGACACAACCTCTTATTCATTCATTTCCATTCCTTTTGACTAGATGAATTATTTTTGATGGGGTGCATGTCTAGAAAGAGTTCCTTTAAGAGAATAAAAAAATTATCACACCATTACTGACATAATGCAAGATTCTACTTGAATGACGTTAGGAAACTACAAAAGAGCTTTTAAGAATGACATTTTTAGGGTTTTTTTATGGTGTGAGAATGGTAAGAAGTGAGTGGTCAATATTGTTATTTTCTTTCTCATTAAAGTGCTTATCCTTATGAGAGACTCATCTTGAGAAAATGACACCCTCGTCATGATTTGTGCCAACTCCTAATATTCTCAAATTAAAGGCCAACTTTCATAGTGAGGGAAGGCATTTTGGTCTATGGTGCGCTAAGTGATTGGGTGAGAGTGTTAATGTGCTATGAGAGTGACTGAACCGTTTACTTTGTGTCCTCTATGGATGACATGTTGTAGGTGTGTCATGGAACCACAGGGCCACTAGAAATATTTTGTAAGATATAGCCCAACATAATCAATGCCTTAAGAGAAATCTATGGAGAGGGATCAAAATAAATTATATTGGTCAGTCCACCAAAAAATATTTACTAGATAATGACACCATGGTGATCAATGCCAAACATGGAGTCTTTTGAACTAGGCATTTTTTTTCTAAAAAATTGTTTGGAGTGTCACTGAATTGGTGGAATTATCAAATTCATGACGTCGTAAATTATGTAGGAACTTTGTTTCTTTTGTTGTATAGGCTAGGGTTTTCAAGGCAAATATAGGGTTTGTAGGGCCTTAGGGGAAAAGAAACATCAATTTATAGCTCTTTGATATACTAAAGAGTATTATATGAGTAGTTGATATGGATTATATGACATTGAATCCACCTTGAGATGGAGGTTGTTATGTGTTAGATAACTTAAGGAGATGGCAGTTAAACAATTTCTCTTATCATGGAATTATCTTGAATACCCCTATATATATAGTTGTTTGTCATAGTTATTGAGCCGACATGAGAGTGTGAAGTGTTGTGTCTTGATTTGAGCTGACTTGAAGACTTGTAGAGGTCGACTTAACAAGGAAACTTTCATGACTTGTATCACTTGACTTGAGGGTTGTCTTTGAAGTAGATTTCAAGGATGTTGACCTTAAAGAATATGACTTGATGGAGGAGCCTTTTGACAACCTAATGTTACATGATTTAAAAGCCCAAAAATTGGATCAATTTAAATCTATAACAAGTAACCCAAAAGTCCACAATTGGGATCTTAATATAAATATGACCCAAGCATGAAACCCATTCATTCATATGATAGTGTCCACCTAATAATTAATGGTATGAGTCATATAATGGTCTAGATAGCGAGGAGAAAACAAAGTCCATGTGATCAAATACATGGTCCTCTTTTATCAACAATTTGGTCCCTTTGTGTCAAGATATCTTATCTTCTTTGGAAATAGGACATAAACAAGTTGTTCTAGATATTTTAAAATGGAGCACTCTTCACCTATGTTCCTCTCCTTTGTGCCACATGTGATGTGAATGCCAATTGTCATTTTCTTGACTTAAACACTCTTTTTTTTGTAAATGTGACCCTTGACTATGCCATGAAAAACCTCCAAACAATTCTTAAATGATGGGAATTACTATTCATGTGTGAATGTGACAAGTCATCCAAGATACATCCAAATATTTGATCTGTGCCTTGGGGAATGCGAAAGATACCCTCAATAAAAAACATGCATACAAATTTGTAGCCAAGTGCCCCAAATGTGAGATATTTCCACTTGTGCAATTTTTTGTGTGAACTCAATAATAAAACACCTTAAAATACATGAATTTCTCTCATCATGTGAAAGAAAAATTAAACCCTTACCTGAGTCTTCCTTTGTTGGAATTTTGGGATTTTTGTCACAAGATATTTCCTCTTCTTTCTAAAGAGGACATAAACAAGCTTATAAATTTTTCTAAATGAAGTAATCTTTAACTATGCCCTTCTCCTTTACGCCATGTGATACAAATTCCAATTTTATTATTATTTGCTATGGTGTTCTTCTTTTATACATGTGACCCTTGACTTTGCCATGAAACCCTCCAAAATATTCTTAAAGTATGGGAGCTCCTCTTCATGCATGAAGCTAGTGAAATGTGGAAAGTTATCCAAAATTCATCCAAGTATGTGATTTGGACCATGGGAAATGTGAAAGGCACACTCAGTGGGGAAACATGCATAAAAATTTGTGGCCAAGTGCACTAAATGTGAGATGTTGCTACTTGTCAATTGCGCCTCTTTTTGATGAAGAAACTGACACCCTAGTTGTGAAAGGCTCAAAAAGTGTCACTTTGCATCAACTCAAGGTTGTTACCATTGTCACCTTAGCAACGAATCCTCTCACTTTGGCTTAATTATTGAATCCTATGGGTATCCCAAAGCATAAATTTATGGGGTATTTTATGTGACTAGATCACTAGTATTGATAATCCTTTTCCTATTGACCACAACTTTTGCATTCATTATTGATTTCATCGCGACACCTCCAGTAGATATTTATGGTGTTCATGAGCCTATTTCTAGTTATGATAAGGGGATTAGGGACTCCCTTATCATAACTGATAACCCTTAATGCATTTAATCCCTTAGCCAAGGGGGCCCAAGGGTGTAGTTGTAGGGGCATTGGGACCAAATATGGGGGTTCATAACATTAGGAAAAGTGGAATAGCAAGACCAAAAAGGTTGTAGTGGGGTATCTTGTGGTGTATTGAATGGGGCAAGGGGACACAAGGGTAGCATGGATGGGTATAAGTTGGAGGTAGAAGCAAGGTTCACTATGATATATGATCCTAACATTAGAGAATGAGAAGGGGGCTTAGGACCTAATTTCATAGGGGCTAGGGGACCTAGAGGGAAGGTAGTGAGATCAATCGATAGGGAAACCCCCAATATTGGTGATAAGAGGATTAGGAGTCCAATTATCACAAACCATAATCCCTTAACCCATAACCATTGAATTCCATATCCCCTTAACCCACAATCCATATTCCCTTAACCCCTACACTCATGACTCATAAGCCATAACCCCTTGATTCATTAAATATTAAGACACTAACCCCTAACCTATAATCCATGAACCTCGTAAGCCATAACTCCTTATCCTCTTAACCTGTGACATTTAACCCCTAACCCTTCACCCCTAAACACCTTAGCTTCTAACCCCTTAAACACCTAAATCCCCTAAATATTAAGTCCTTAACTGCTAAATCCTCTGACCCTAAAGCCCTTGGCCCTTAACCCTTGACCCTTGAAGCCCTTAACCACTAAGTATCCAAGGCTGAAAATAACACCCCAAGCCAAGACATTGACCTCGTAGGAGAATCCTTCACCTCTAATTGAGCATATTGGAAACATTTGATTTTTAGAGAACTAGGTATTGGTTATGAGGGTATGTGTTTGTGGGTAATTCTATTCTTACCATGTATACCAAACATAGAAAAACTGGATAATTTGCAAAGGCTCGATCTAAATTGCTCACAATATCTACACTTGATGTTGAGATGGAGCTTGTAGTTCACTGTCACATAAGGAGTTGGAAATGAATAGATCACTCATAAAGATAAGGACACTCAAGCCCTAATGCACAAGGAGTGAACCCTCAATATAAATATTTTGCTTGTTAAACAAACTCAATTGTGTCAATTTAGAATACTATACATAAGAGAAAATAAAATGATATTATCCACATCAGTTCTTGAAATAACCTCAAATTATCCATGAGTAGTGAGCCAAAGGGTGAATGTGGGGCACTATTAAGGTTACATCATGTTTAAATTCCTTTTACATTGTGAGGTTGTTCTCCAATAGGGTTGAAACATCATCACAACGAAGCATGGCACATTTTTGTGGGGGTAGGATTAAAGTTGTAACACAATTCAAGTGATTTACACCTCCAATGTAAATGACATTATTGTATGTTTGTGCCAGGTTGTTACAGAGGTTATTTATAGACAATACATTCAATGTACTTGGACTTCATCTTTTGAGTACCTTGACTCTAACATGGATTTGTATCAGGAACACTTCATGCAAATGAAAGGGGGCCTTTTTTTTTTAACCATATATATACAAGAGCATCAGATGTTACCCTTTAGATCCCCCTTGGCACATTCAAAGTGGGTTTACATTCATGTCAAGTTGAAATGAATCATAATGACCTTCCTCTTCTTAATAACATCTGCTAGCGTTTCCATATATATGAGATATCATTAAATGATCACCTCATTTGTAGATGCCCCCATTTATTATGAGATTCAAGGGATGTTCTATTGTCTTTATCAACATTTGGACGTGCCATTATCTACATTATTTAAACACATGTCTAGAACTTTTTATGAGGGAGGTACTTGGATTTAGATCTTTATATAAGGCCTTATGTGGCCTTCCCCTTTAGAACTCTTCCAAGGAGGTCACCTCCTTCCCTATTGCCTTGCCTACTTAGGGCCAAATTGACAAACCAAGATTCAAACTTCTTAAACTACAAAATTCGTGAGGCATCATACCTCTTCTTGACCTTGACCTCAATGAGACATCTTTCTTCAAATATACTTTGAGGATTTCCCACCATATATCACAATTTGGATGTCATAGGATCTATTACCCCATTTTCTGTATTGGCTTTTAGAGGATATTTTAAAATTTGATTGTCATCTTAACCCCTACGATTCCTGTCACATTGATCATTTTCCATCTAAGGTATATGGATCTATATGTAATTCATGAATGTATCATTGGTTTGATGACACCTTGCCTCAGCCATCTAGGACACTAGGTGTAGGAAGAAGTTCCTTTAGCTACCACATTTATTTGGATATATATGATCCATGTGTATATGATATTATGTCCAATGTGTACTATTTTTATTGTGTTCGCTTAAACACTCTGTTCTAACTCTTGATTGTCTGGCTATAAGTTTTAATTTGAGTTATTCCATGGTGTTTCATAAGTTTTCTCAGAGAAGTGTGTCATCTTGATGGTTTGGATATATTCTTGGTGATTTGAGTAGGTGCTATACATTGATATTCTTGTACCCCTTGTTTCCTTTAGTCAAAATTTATCCCATGTCTCTCTTAACAAGACATGTGAAGGCATTCTAAGCTATGGCTAGCTTATAATAGGGTATTTTTAAGCTCTAAGTGAACTTCCTAAAAAATAAGAGGATACATTAGCTACTTAAGTTTATTGATAACATTATTCATATATTTAAAGATGATTTTCACCACATTAAAGGTTGATACATATTTCCCTTATATGTAAAGCTCATGTCCCTATTCCCTCCTTATATAAACATTATTGCTTATATTAGAGAGAGATATAATATAATTTTGATTAATACCTAATTAGACTAACATTATTACTTTCTAAGACTTCAACATCATTAGATATAACCTCTATGTCAAATGACCTCCTTTCACTCACATAAAAATAAAAATTATTGAAAACCTAAGACACCACGGAAATTTTTTTGACTACCTATTAAAATATGATTTGGGGGCTACTCTAAAATCTAGATCGACCTGTTAAAATTTATTTTCCCGCCGATATTCCATACCCTTCTTTGACATTCAATTCTTCTATCGATTCGACTAGAATTTTAACGTGAACTTATTATATCAGATCTGCGTTCACTCTTTTTCTAGCTTTATTTGAAATATTATTCTCCTGATTTGGGGGCTTTCACTGCAATTCGGAGCAGAAAACGTGTTCAATAGGCGAGGACGATATGAGCGGCTCGACTGGATATATTTGGGGCATTCGTTTAACATCGGTGGGATTAACCTTTCCATTCCTTAGTGCTTTAATCTGTTCACCCTCAAGCTCCTCGAAGGTGTTTAGAAAAATACCTGTGGCTTCTGGCAGGCACGAGGAATGCTTCACGAACTAGTGAAAGGCATCGTCAGATATGTCATGAACAGGAGTCAGCATATCCTTGGTGGAATTGAAATAACTCCTGGTATCTCTATGTTAAAATCCACATCTTTAAATGAAATCTAAGAAAATTTTAGGGTTAATATTACCAGGTCGGATTGCTAATTTTTGGGAAAAAATTCTATCATTTAATTGTTTTTCTAAATTTTAACCTGCATCTCGAACACCAATTTGGGAACGCATAACATGTTAGAAAGGGCAGAAGCGGCATAAGTTAAAAATATGTAAGTGGGTATACAGAGCTTGGCAGTCACATTGAACATGGTGGAATAGAAAAAATCAGTGATAAAAGCAGAGACAGGTGAGACTGAGTCTTCAATTTGCAGGGATTTGAGATCACTCTCTATGAATCATTTCGAGTTCTCCAAGAGCTTTGATACAAGGGTTTCCACCTTTATGTGTTGTCCCTCATCTTATTGGATTTCCACATGAGGGAGCTGACGAAGTTGATATCCAGAACCTGTGAGGACATTATTCTCTTAGAGTAAGATTTCTGCATTCGAGGAGCAGATAACATCCATTTGCATGTAATGAAGGTAACGATGAATCCATGGTGTGTCGAGAGGCATTGGGCGAACTTGGTGAATGGGATAAGATGGCCCATTCCTCCGCTCGGAAAAATGGCTACATGAGGCTTTCGGCTTCCCATTCTCACTGCACTTATCTTCACAGGACAACACTAAGAAATATCTTTAACTGCTGCAGCTACACTTCAGGATAGTTGCCTACCATTAGCATTTGGCATGGATCCATGTAAGAATAGCATTTAAATGAAGAAAAAAATTGATTAAAATTGATAATATTTTTCGTGTGCATAAAATTTTAATTAATGACCCAAATCTACATTTCAATGTGTGATTATTTTATTTTTTTTCTCAAATATGCACATTTTTTAGAATGGCGTTATATGCATTCTTTCTTTGGCAGTTTTACGCAGAGTAAAAAACACTTGCAGAGAAAGCTGCACTGCAATTTGGAAAGGAGGAGGGTGTTAATGTGATTAGTATTGTGTCCCCCATAATTGCAGGCCCCCTTTCATCACCAACCAAATACCTTCTAGTGTCCATGCGACATTTTTGTTGATCACAGGTACATCTGGTCGCTTATCATCAATCAATTATTATTCCTTAACGTTGCTCTCTTTGTTTGCTTTTTTTTTCCCTCTCGGGTTTCTCATATTTCTAATATTTTTTTAATGGTTGTAATCCATAGGGGATCCCTTAATTTATGGATTTCTACTATCCATTAATTTCCTATCGAAAATAGTGTCGCTCATCCATGTTCAAGATATCTGCAATGCTCATCTTCATTTGGCTTTTCTTATGTTTGCAAATATTTTTACATGTTGCTCTGGCATCACAACTTTAACAGCCTCTAGACCACATTTCTATATCATCATTTCAAGAAGCAAATGGACCTTTGATTTGAAATGGGTTTTTCTGTCAGCTGACCAAAGAAATAAACCATCTACCATACTCTTTAAATTCTTTTGCAAGTCCTCTACTTGAAGCCTGGATATAACCACTTTCATCAACCTCAATGTTGCTTTGATAACTTCCATGTTGTTACTTTTCAAGAGCATAAATGCAGATGGAAGAAAATCTGGCACTAACAAGAAGAGCTCAGAGAACTCATACATCAATCTTGCTATCCTAGTAACTACTTCACTTATAATGTGTGGTGTACTACCTGCGAGACAACCTACAACTATGTTAAAGAACTTGTGTAGTGTCTCCTATGAACCTCCATTTTCTGTATCTTCTAAGTAGTGGGCAATTTTGACCAGCAAATCATAAGCCCAAGACCTTGTTTTTTTATTTGACTCTTTTACAACCATAATTATTTCACTAAGGAAACAAGCATTGCCCCCTTTTTTTCTCTCGTCACTAGTCAATAAAATATGAATGATTAAATATTGCAAGCAATCAAGCTGGTGTCGCTTGGCAGATAAATGGCAAGACAACATTCTTATGACCATATGTTCAAATATCTGATCCAAATTATTTGCCAGAAAATCCTTGTGTTCCTTTAGAATGCCTACCAGCACCTTATATGCCTTCTTCTGAACTAGCCCTTCATCATCCTGTAGAGCCAGCTTTGTAGCAGCAAAACACATATTCACAGCTTCAATGTCTAGACCCTGCAGAAGTGATATTGCCAGATCTAAGAGCTGGGCCCTTGTTGATGCTGTTGTCTGTTCATTATTTGAACCATCAATTTCCATATAATATTTTCTTACATGCCCAGATTTAGTTTCTTCTTGTGTTACTTTGAGAAGATTTTGCATAGCACTGATAAAAAAATGTTTGATTACTTCCTTGTCAGCTACAGAAGCTATGTTTGCAATAGTAGCCTATAGATATCCACGCTTGTCTTGGGGAGATGACATGAATATAGTAAATAAAGTTGAAAGAAATCCGGGAGAAATTCTCCTCAAACTCTTCATATTCTCTGATGCAACTTTTGAGTTGTAGCGAGACTTGGCTTGTTGCTAAGCCAGATTTATGTCCAAGTCCTCAACCTGTTCTAAACTACCCAAGCTATGAAGAGCTTATTACTGTGCTTTTTTGTTTTGCTGAATAAGTATCTGCAAGCTTGAACAAATTATGCCACGTAAATCTAGCTCTTTAAGAACTAATGAACACAATTTATTTGCAATATCCAGAAATTTTTGAGTTGTGTCTATTGGGTAGTTGCAAAACGAAGGAAACAGTGACCATAGAGCGTGAACATAGGCTTTTGTATTACGTGAAGCTACTGGGCAAGCTTCCACTTCAAGCGTCTTAGATTTCTCATGCAGTCTATCCATCCTCTGCTTCTTGCATATATTGATGAAGGAAATATTTAACTATACTTACTCCCTCTTACAAGCCCAAACTTGTCTTTGCAAAGTGTCCACCAGGTAACCTGCTTATTAGATCTATCCATTCAGAAATTCCATAAAACAGGAATGTCTTATATCATATCATATAAAGTGAAGCATTGGATGCTTGGTATCTTATTCTCCAATATACAACAAATATGTGCTAAAATAGCTTCATAATTAAGCCATGTTCATTGTTTATTGTGCTTCAATGACGTCCCAGTGAAATAGATATATATATATATATATATATATATATATATAATATGTGCTCTTAATGAACAACTATCTAATATATAAGGCTTAATCGACTTGAGAGTCTCTATATCAAGGTATACACCAATTTTACCGAACATAGTCTATATTTGGATCAACAGCTGCTCCATATTGCTAGAATTTTTTAGGAATAAAGCTAGATCTAAAAGAAAATATTAACTCCCTTTTTTAGTGATAGCATACATCATCAAAACATTACAGCTACCTCTGAATCCTTACTCTAGGTGATCATCAAGAATTTGACAATCTGCACTCCCATCTTTGAGATGAGACTTTATCATGTTGTAAGAAGGTGATGTGACAAGAATTTTTTTCTTAAGGTGAAACAATGAAACCTCCCTTACTGACAACTGCTCCATAGATATCCACTATAGACTCTCAGGATAATGACAATGGGATGTTGGAGATAGATCTGAGCCAATACCTGGGATGCCATTTAATACAACAATTTCAATCTTCATTGCTGAAAGGAGTGTCACTATACTTTAATCTACCGAGCAATGATTATAAAGAATATGCATATGAAACTCATACTTATTAAAAAAAAACATGCTTACAGCCAGCAAAGCTTTATATTGCTATCAAACCAGTTATACATCCAACAAAGCTTTATATTGTAATTGTTACTACTAAAACTTATTTTTACCAATCAGGACAGTATATTGAGAAGACGGCCAGTAACAACAATATCCAGTATCCATCTTACCAGCAATCAACCCCAGACAAAGTTTATATGGAGTGTTCTATCATATCTGAAGGGAGAGCCTGGAGATGGTAAATCAGTGGATAGAAGAGAAAAGCCAGAGAATAGAACTAGAATTAGATATAGACAGATGCTCAAGAAGCATAGATGGTGGCAAATTCAGACAGAAGGACCATATTCATGCTAATAGGAAATCTCACCCTTAAGGTTAAGCAAAACTTGGAAAGATCTCAACTACACTTAATCAATACAAACATGAAACATCAGGAAGTAGTCCCGAAAGCCCCCAAACATGTCATAGAAGCTGTTACAATAGAGCCTGCAATGAGACAGAGAAAACCTTTAAGAACTAAAAAATCTAATTTGGAAATTTAATAATGAGGATAAAAACTTCAGCAATAGTGTCTTTTATAGCAACTGACTTTACAAGCTTGGAGATGGATATTGCCTCCATTAGTCTACAAGAAAATGAGCCAAAGTAGCTGACCGCCAATGCCAATCGAAATGAAGGCCAACAAGAGTAATACCCCAAGCCAGCTTTCCTGCAAGCAACAAACAATGACATGACATTGATCGAGGTTTAATTTTTGTTTGGAGATAATTAGGGTCAAAAGGCACACGATAAAGTTTTATTAAAGCATTTTTTTATGTTTAAGAAAAAGTTTCAAGCAAAAAAAATTGTATGCAAAGAAATGTTGATCAGCGGTTGTCATTGATGTCAACCCAAGAAGCACCAGGGGCTAACCCAATATTACATGGGAATTTTGACCTACCAAATTACTATATTTTGGTTCAAGAATACTTTTGATGGTTTCTACTTGTCGAGATATTTCCGTTGATATATGGCACGTCACGTAATTCTTCACGGTTTGAGAGATATTCATGTTTGAAGTTTATACCCCCAGTTAGTGGGCTAAAACCCCATAGGGTTTTGGCATGCGTCATTGAAAAGTCATAATTAATATTTTTTAAGCTCCTAAAATCCCTCTCACGTTCACTTGTTGAGGCCCCTCTCAACCTAAGCATTTATATAAATTGTGATTTTCATTTCCTCCTTATGCAAGGGATTTCGCTATCTGAAACAGGTCATCCTAGAATTTTCGCTCTAACTTTGTTTATAGGAAGGTTCAGAAGCTGAAATTTTTATGAGGCAAAGCTGAAATCCTGAGGACGGTGCTGTGAAAATTTCAAATCAAGGTGCACAATATTTTCGGAGATATGATTTGTGGAAGTCAGTGTTTTTGTAGGCTCCTCAAATTCATCTCAAAGAAGTGACCTTGGTAAAAGTGTCATAACTCTCTCTCTGCGTATTAGATTAGAATTCCGTAAAAATTGGAAAATAGTGCACAGATTTTAGTTTTCTCTCTATCAATTTCAGAGTGAAATGAAGAAACAGTGACACGTGGCACGCTGTACAATTTCGCTCTGCTGAAACAGTCCATAATTAGAGCGTTGTGAGATATTGGGTATAAATCTCTCTTGAAGAATCCAAATTGGGTCAGACCTATGGCATTGGAAAGATGAATCAGAGGAATAATATAAAACCTAAAATCTTATATTGGGGATCTGAAATAACAGAGATACAATAGATTCAATATCGAGCTCCTTGAAGGCAAAGAAAAAGCTAGATCATGTGTTGTCAAGGGCTGCAAAGGACTAGACTTTCTAGGGAAGCAAAGCAAAGAAAGGTGCAGTAGAGGGTAGCATGAAAAGAGCAGAAACCAAGGTGCATAATAACAACAATAAGTTCATCACATGAAGTCTTCAATTGGGCAGTACTGCATACAATAATTGTAAAGGTATCATTGTACTAATTCATTGTAAATACATTATTGTACAAATTGTACTAGTGTCTATCTTCCAAGAGTTGAAGAAGCAGTGTCGAGTGGTCTAGGATCATCATTAGGTGGTTGTGTCATAGTTGGGGTTATGGTCTAGTGTGCCTTATTCTTCTACATCATTTTATATCATTGTAAAGTGGACCATTTTCCCTGGTACGGGAGTCCATTCTTCTTTTATTCTTCTACAGGGTGGTAGGGTGGTGCTAGGGTGAGTTGTAGCTCATTGGGTGTTGGGGCATCCGTTCAATTGAATACTGAAGAATCACGGGTGTTGGAGCGTCCATCCAGTGGGAGCTGGAGAAGAATGCTTTTCTATATTCTAGGAAGTTGGAGCTTTATTTTCAATTGAAGTTGAATATTAAAGAACTATTAGAAAAGCATTAGGTGGTTTTTGTCCCAAAGTGGGTTTCCACCTTAAAAACTATGTGCATTTGTGTTCCTTTTTTTTACTGCTATCATTGTACAAACACTGATAATAATTAAAGATTAACTAATGCTATAATTGAAAGGAATACTGATTCACCCCCCTATCAGTATTTACAACAAGAAAATGAGGGGCAAAATATTCTCAATGACTATCTATATAGAATAGCTACCCCCTACAGACTCCCTGAAAACCCGACACTGGGATAGGTTTGTAAATATATGGTAATTATAATGTCAATATAATGAAAAAAAAATCCACCAAAACAAAAACAAACCAGCATGACACACCACAAACTTGACATGATTAATGAATTCTATGAGAGTGAATATTTTATGCCACCTGGGTTAACATGCCCACAAAACATTGCCCTTTGTTACGTGAATAGAAAACTTCTCCCCATCCAAAATACCATTACTAAGTTTAGCTCTGGTTAATTCTGATGATGAATGAGGGGCCGACTAATACATGCTTTTCTTTATAATCTCAATATGTCATTAAGAATACATAATAGTTTTTATCTCTGCCATTGAAATGTAGCTCTGAATCATATGGTTTGTGCACAATATAGGGACACATGGGTCAAATCTTGAAGGCAATTAGGTGCATCTTGGAAGTTGGATGATTTCAGATTCCAAAAGGATGAAATGCCAACTCAAACAAAAGGTTTGTTGGCATTCTGTTATTTTAAAATCAATAGCAACATTTGAATTATTTTAGAATCCAATGGAGGGTCCAAACAAACTTCTGATCTACGGTGTGCAAGAGAAGAGATCTCAGATATAAAGGAGGTCTGACCATAAACAATCTTAAGATGCCCACAATTTTGTACACCTCCAAGAGTGTTTCTTTCAAAGATGCTACTATAGGGCTTCAAGATTACTATATAGCATTTTTATCACCATGATGTGTCTCAATGTCACTTTTGTTTCACCCTATTAATTTTTCATGGTAAATCTGCCACAAGATGGAGTTCTGAGCTAGTTTTATACCATGTCTTCAATTTAATAAAAATATAAGTTATTGTTTGTGAACCGACTATATATGGTGGGTTGTGGATGCATTTTTAAAGGCCTACATATCTATACTCCATTTTATGGCATCTACATTGTTTAGATGCACTGAAATCTTAGACAAAATTTAACCATTGTGATTGCGGAAACTGTTAATAATCATTATACATGATTAATTTTGCAAGCATAAAGTCTGTTCCAAGTGCCTCCCATATTAACAATTTATATATGAAACTTTATTGTATTTGTAAGACACTGAAGTACTCAGAATCATTTATTGACATTTTCTTTGGTTGTATTGAAAATTGTTGGAATGCAACTAGGTAAATGGAAGGCAATCTCATCTAATTCTTGTTGTTTTATTTGATATGTTGTGCTTTTCTTTGATTGGTTCTAATTTTTCTATATAGTTTCTGAGTTGATATTACTTTTTTAAATTTCAAATGCACAGGCTTCCTCAGATGTTGAAGTGGAAAAGGTAAGAAATAAACTTGAGAAACAAGTAGATGAATTTGAGGAAACGTTTAAGCAATTCCTTGATGCTTTCAAGGAACAGGCTTCTAGAATGCAGACAAATTGAAAAGAGGCATATGTTTTCTATGCTGAAAAAGAAAAGATAGTGTTAAATGATACAATAGAGCAGTTGAAACTACAGTCAGAAAATATGAGAGCGGTTTTAACTTCAACTGTGGAGGAAATCTGTGTAAAGGGAAAATAAAATTTCTCAATTTGGGTTGAAAATGTTCCTGAGACTCTGAAGGATGTGGCTAAAACTGGTTTTGGTGTTCACCCAGATGATCTTAAAAAACTGTCTAAAGTTCATGACTTTTGCCTTGGTATTCCATATGGTAAGAGTGCTAATTTTTTCTCTATTATGGTGTTTATGTTTATGATATTCATTTTCTAGTTAGCACTACAATATTTCCATGGTAGATGTGATATTGAAATGAGCATGCAACAAACATTACACAACAATAATACTTGGAGGTATCATTCTGGGAAAGAAAACTATGAGAGCTCTTTATTGTTGCTATAAAATCAGTTGTTGCAACTGTTCACATGATGCAGGTGCACTTCTTTTTGTTGGGGGTTTTCTTTCATTTCTCATAACTGGAAGCATTCATGTTGTTCTTTTTGGAGTCATCCTAGGTGGGATACACCTAGCTACGAGCATTTCAAGCCTTAAGGCTTGGAAGAAGGGTGATTCATCCCTTCAAAGCTGGTTAGAGACCTCTCTAATAACAACCTTCTTTTTCCATTTTTTTAAAGCTTGATAGTAAGAAAATTTTGACCGTTTATATCATGGCCAATAAAATGCTATATTTGAAAATGGACATATAAGCTAGTTAATATGTTAGTGACATGTGACTATATTAATAACATTATATTGAGGCTAGGGGTTAGGTAGTTAAATCCATTGTTGAAATTATCTGTATTGGCAAAAAATTACCAAGGGTCCGGGTATTGGTACATAGGAGAATTGGTGAAAATATTGGCAAATCGACAAACTGTGGTAAGCATTAAAAACTAGAAGACATTTTCTAGAGAACAACGATTGGTTCCAAAGGACACTATATATAAATGTTTGATTCCAACATCAACTAGTAAGTGTTGGATGTTTGGGTTTGCTCCTAGGAGTCGGTCCTTAGAGATGGACATAGAAGTGATTAGATCACTTCTCTGCTAGCCATGAAGGACATCCATACTTTGAATCATTGGTTTAAGAATGATGAAAATCGAACTTCCTTGACATATCTTAGATCAAGCGGATGTATGGAGAATATTAGGTCACCAATGTTTCGAGAAAATATCGTAGGCATACTCTAGAAGAATTCACTGATTCAATTGCTGATTTTTAGCTTCGACCAAGTCCACGGAGATTATAGTTCTCTTAATATTTCCAGATCCAAAAAAAATGCTAGATTCTGATGGAAATACTTCACAAAAATTATGATTAATAATCATTATAATGTACATATCATTCCTTGTGATGAAGCCTTACAAAGTGACCTTCTTTCCTTACCTAGTTACATATGTAATCTTTGTATTTGGTCACTCTTTCTAGCCCTCTAATTCTTCAGAAAAACCACAGGTTCGAATCCTCAGTTGTGGCTACTCCTATATGCCTGTTTCATCCATTACTAAATTCGGATTGCATTTTTTTTGTTTGATAGGAGCCCTGAAAGCAATTTTAGTTGTGACTCAGTCTTCTTATAGGTCTTGGATTGAGAATAATTTCAGATCGTAGGTAAGACAGACATAAATCTCAACCTTGTGTGATACTTGAAAACAGAGATCTAACCTCTGCATCATTACTGCTGAAGTCTATGATAATTCAACGACGTTTCTTCTAAACATTCAAATTTCCAGAGGAAGGAGATCATAGATACTTGTAGACAAACTTCTAAGTGATTGATCTTTCTCTTTCTTGGGATTGTCCTCACTTGAGCTCTGATATCATGTTAATTTAGGTTAACATGATCTTTGCTTAGGATAATTACTTTAATGAGCCCAAGATTAATTCCATTTATATCAATAACAATCACATAACTATTATCCACTGATAGTAATTATAGAAAGATCATAAGAAATCATATGCAAAATACAAGCCAAGACAAGGAAACACCAAAATTGGCCCAAACTAGGGAAGATCCCCAAGATGGGGAAAACCTTTATCAATTCTTCTTATTATAGTATATAATATTGACTTGCCAGAAATTCCACTTGTCCAAATCACAAAGCCCATAAAATATTTTTTCCTGTCTTCAGCTGTCAAAAACCCTTGCCTTAATAAGTGATCATCTAAAGTCAAACAAAGTAATCCTTAAAAGGATAATCGGACCAGATTATTTGTGTGACCTTCACTGTTGATGATGATAAATCTAGTTTGATGAGGATTTTTGTCCTGGTTAGGGCACATATTCCAACATTGAAATAATCTTCATCCAACATGCTCTTACTAGATATGACAAGAGCTCAATCAAGCTTCTCAAGCACCATAAAACATAGAGCAGAACCTAGAAGATTGTAATGCATGACTGCGGTTAATAAGAGGAGGAGAATGCTGCCTCAAATGATCTAGACTAGGCTTCCAACAATATCGGCCTTTTTCCTATAGAACTCGTCTTGCTAAAGGAGGGTTTCATAACAGTACATGCCTTAACTCCTATGGCTAGAAGCTTCAGACCTGAAGGAGATAAAATGCCCAAAAAAAATCATAAATATGCCCTAAAAAAACTCCTCCATCCTGTGGATCTCGGCCCTTGAAGATGAATAAATAGAACCCAACCTTGCCTCCACCTCCTTTGCTGGACATTACCTTCTTCTGCATCTACTTCAAAGACAAGAATAATGAGTATTGATGAGCCAAGGATAGGTTATTTATATCCTTCTTGTGTAGGCTGACTTGATTACTCATGGATGGAAATTCAAATTTTCATTTTTCATTTTTTCCACCTAAATAAGGTTATGCCTTATGCAATTTCATTTGAGTTAATGAATAATTTTCCTTGTCCAAATTAGATAGTATTTATATCGATTTTGGTCCTCTCGAGGAGAGGAATTTAGTGAGATTATTATCTCCATCAACTGAGCAGACCATAGTGGAATTTGGCCTTAGTTGCCAATTTTAACATTTTCTCTTAGCTGACATCCTTATGATATTGTTGTAATTTAGCTTTTTTTTATAATTTTTTATTTCTTTTGATGTTGTTTATTTTAGCTTTTTGTTGGGTTGTTGATTTTCATATTATTGAATCATTACTATATGAAAACTAGCATCTGCAAATTTGGTTCAAAATTGCAAGTTCCACCATCCAAAAGATAGGTTGGCAACCTTAAAATCAGAGGAGAATGTTGATGGAAGTGAGATACTCAAGTCAGTCTGTGTTTTCATCCATTATTTTTTGTCTTCCATTTAATATGATATGTAATCAGTCCTTAAATTTATATGCTCTTGCCTTTGCAGGTCAAACGTGCTGATGTTTCACTACCAGAGAGGCTTGGGAGCCTGAGTGCGATGTAAGATACTCAGTGATAAGTTTTGTGTTTTCATGTTCTATAGTTGTTTCTAATCAGATTATATTTTTTCTTTTGGAACTATTTGTTTACTGAATTTATTGTTGTGGATCTCAGTTTTTTGTCAAGAGAGGTATTTGCAAGTATGGTGCCAACTGTAAGTTTGATCTTCCAAACCACAAAGGGGAATCTTTAAAAATATTTGAGCGCAAAGGGGATGG
Organism: Pinus albicaulis; assembly: GCA_034641835.2. Lineage (NCBI taxonomy): Eukaryota > Viridiplantae > Streptophyta > Pinopsida > Pinales > Pinaceae > Pinus > Pinus albicaulis. Next base: position 180,289,460 of record CM076572.1, on the reverse strand, counting down.
GAATGCTGATGTAACTGTAGGAACATATGAACAAGGGGTTTCTGGAGTTTTAAATGGAAAAACAGTGATCACACCTATAAAACTTGCTATCATGCACAATTCCAAGGGCTTACCAATTAGACCTGCAAGTATTTGTTTGGATTTATCTATTGTTAATGTATGGATAAAGGAGTCTGTCATTAGAAATTGCAAATTAAATTTTTGTCATTTCAAAGTCACCTCGAGTTACTTTGTTATATGGTTATTAGTGCTGTCTAGATCTCTCCAATGATGAAAACCTAGGTTGGACTTCCCTTATGTGTTCTGCTTGATGTAATTCATTAGAATCTGGTTGGCTTCATTGCCTTCTATGTTTATACTTGTGGTTTTGGATTGAGATTGTTTGGGCTTGCTGTCAGTGTTTTTAACTTCTGAGAATTATTTGGTTTGTTTTGATCTAATTATGTGTTGAATTTTTTTTTAAAATCAGTGCTTATTATAAAATTTCAAGGACTTCCATAACTCCTCACATAATTCTTTAAAGGGTGCTAGCTCATTGGAAGAGCACCTGCCATGCAGGAGGTTGGTGGTTCGATTCCACTGTACCCTAACATGAATTATTCAATGATATTGTTGATTTTTTTAATTAAATATTTTTATATTGATTTATTTTAATGGTGTGATATTTTTCTGGATTCATTGTTTTATATTGTCTTTAGAGAGACAATAGATAGGATTAAAGACATTGTCTCCATAAAGACAATATGTCTTTAATTCCAACTATTGTCTTTGGAGAGACAAAGATGAAATTGTATCAAGTTAAGACAATTTACCCAAAAATTGTCTTAAAACCTCCCTTTGTGTTGTAGTGCAACTATTGTCTCTGGAGAGACAAAAATGCTTGTGTTATATATTGTCTTTATAGAGACAATATTTTAAGACAATTTAATTTTAAGACGATTTAATTTGAGACACCCACTTAAAGACAATATTTAAGACAATACACAAGTTTTCTTTTGTCTCAAATTAAGACAATTTACCTAAAAAGTTTCTTAAATATTGTCTTAAAACCCCTCTTTATGTTGTAGTGCAACCGCCATACTTAATCGACCTAGTGATGGAATTTCACCTCACTGGGTGGATTTTTTTTTCATTAGGGTTCATGCCCACATAAATCTAGCCATAATAACATCAAGTTTTTGAATCACTTCCATTAGAAGTTGATAAAGATGCATCCAATATACAGCCAGATTCTGAAATACTAATTTAATTAATGTGAGCTTACCATCCATCGATAACGACTGATGTTTCCACCCACAGAGTCGATGTAAAAATCTGTCGATGAGCCAGTCCCAATCTTGAATGCAGTATTTATTGGGTTTAATTATAAAACCGAGATACACAAAGTCGAGAGCAATATAAGTGTAACCGATCTTTAAAAGATTACAAATTGCCCAGATATTATCCATATTACAGTCACCATGGATTATTGTGGATTTGTCACAATTCATAATAATCTAGAAGAAAACTGAAGGAGTGCATGGTACTGTGAATATAGGTCCATTCCACGATATTAGTTGTTCCCCAAATAAACGGTCATGAACAAACATAAGGTAGGTGATCAGGTAGTGTTCTGTGATGATGATACAGTGTATGTTATGGAAAATTTTAAGGATGGAAAATTATCTTGAAGTTTAAAAACATTGGTGAATCTCACTAGTCCCTAAAATGCAAACTATAAAATTCTTATTGTTGTATTTGTAAAATTGTTCAAGTTCATAATGATTTTGTGTATACTTTTTATATAATTTTGGCAATTTTTGAAGATAAAATAATTTTATATTATAAAATTTGGGCGAATCATTTTTACAAAAAATGGAAATTGGCCAATCTTTTTTTTTTGGACAAATCATTCAAAATTAGCCCACATGCGAATATTAGCCCCTAAAACTTCCCATGGTATATGTGTCCCTATTCCCGAGTGACCCACATCATTTGACTAAAACTGTCCATGACAAGGAAGAAGAGGAGGGGAGACAGTGGCGCATCCCTGCCCTAGTCCTATAAAAGCCTGGAAGAACTTAGTTGGAAAACCATTAATAATAACAACAAAGTTAGTGGAAGCGAGACATGCATTGATCCACCAAGTGCAGAGTGAGTTAAGCCCAATTTTTAAGAGAATAATTCTAATATAATCCCAATCCACACAGTCAAAGGTCTTGTGTAGATAAACCTTAAGAAGAAATGCATTGTGATGATGAGAGTTCATCGAATGAGCAAGTTCATGTGTGATGCCAATGGCATCCTGAATCAGTCTCCCTTCTAGGAAGCGGAATTGTTCAAGAGAAATGTGTTTGGAAAATATTCCCTTCATCCTGAAACCAAGCCAATGAGTTTATAAATCAACTTATAAACAAATTTACATAAATAGATAGGTTAAAAGTCAGTGAAAGTAAGGTGTAGTGGTTTCTTAGAGATGAGAGAAATTAACGTGAAATTGATGCCCCCGAATGGATCAAAGGATATGGGCCTCCTCAACAACATCCAAAATCTTAGTTGACATAATATCAAAGAAGTGTAAATACAGTTCTGCCCCCCATCCATCATGTCTTGGAATCTTATCCTTGGTACATTCCTTCAAAACAACGAATATCTCATCTTTATTAACTGGTCCATCGAGTATATCATTGTCCTCCCTCGAGAATATAATGAGTAAATTTTCCAAACATTTCATCCGTGTCGAGAAGTCCAGGTGTTGTTCCTTGTAGAAATTTCTGAAATGTTTGACCACGTCTAATTCAAGTTTAGATTGGGTCTTAATAATATGATCATCACTCCTTCGAATGTCACAGCTGGAATTTTCCTGCTTTCGGAGATTAGCATGGATATGAAAAATTTTGTATTACGATTTCCCAAGGTCACCCAAGTGGCACAACTTTTAAGTCGTAGAGTAACTTCCTTGGATAAGAGGATGTTCCTTTTCTTATCTTGCAGCTCCAAAATCTGTTATTTATACCAATCCGATAAGTAGAGTGGGTCAAAGGGATCGTTGAATAATAGAAGACTACCCTCCATATACAATAGGTCACAGCTCCTAAATCGAATTACAAAATTAGAAATTATAATATATAGTCTATTTTTTAATAATTCCATTATTAATGATAACCTAATAAAAAATACGAATTTTATTATGTATAAAAGTTTTTTTTATTTATGTTTCTCCATCCCCATTTCTATGTTACTTCAGCGATCGAAAGACAGTCAGTGGGTGTGAAAATGTAAAAATTTCGTCGAGAAAAACCATTTTTAAAAGTTAAAATTGAAATAAAAATAAAAATATTTTATTTCCAATGAGTTATTTTTTTATTAATTTAATTAAATGTTTTTTTTTCCTCGAGAAAAAAGCGTAATTTTATTACTGCAGGTGAGTATAAAATTACAATGAGAATCACAGGGATGTGTGAACAAAGATAAACAAACTCTAAGCGTTTGTAATCCCAAAACAGTTACATAGGAGAAAAGTATTCCTGTGCATAGCCAGAACTAGCAAAAATGCCCTGTTCCATATTGAAGACATGCTGATCAAAAAAGACAGAACACTGCTGTCCATTAGCAGTCCAGCAAGAAAACTATCTGTAAAGAACCAGCCCAGAAACCAATGTTCTTCACGGAGTAAAAACGCAGCCCAAAACAAGTCATAAGACCCGATGGACGAACCAACAGAGAAATATATTGCAACATATAGCCCATACAATCATAAGACCCGATGGATGCACCAATAGAGCAATATAACGCATCATACAAGCAGTGATGTAACGCCCCCCAGGGAAAATCCAATGCCAATGTATATCATTACAAGTGAGTCCAGCCTGCTGAAACAACCCTTCAGGCGAGAAACCCCAGTGAAATAAGCAGGGTTACGCAACTACCATCACAAAAAGATGAAGAGTATAAACTCTCACCAAAGAAAGCAGCCCTTGACTTTTAGAAGTCATTCCTGAAAATTAAAATCCAGCCCACAGTAGACAGTCCGTCTAGCATGACCACCAAAGAAAACGAGTGATAATTCTCAACCACCATCACCGAACTGATGAGATAGCACACCTTGTGAATGAAATCTATTGGCAGTTTGTTGACAAACCAAAAAATCGAGTGATAATTCTCATCCACCTTCACCAAACTGTTGAGACAACACACTATGTGTATGAAATCTGTTGGCAAATTGTTGACAGGCCAACACATAAACCTGTAGCCTCTTAGTCAAATAAAGATGGATGGAAGTATTCAGAAATAACTCCATCTAGATGTTCTCTGATCCTCCAGATACCCTCGTCCTGCAAAATCCCCCTCTTTGAAGCTCGATCAGCCTCGTCATTATTTTCTCGATAGATATGCTAGCAGGAGTAAGAAACAAATGAATGGAGGATCTCCCCAATAGAGCGAAACATATTTTGTAATTGATGAACTTTGCAAATTTGAATTCCTTTAATCCAATTTATCACTTTCAAGGAATCCCCAAAAAAGTTTAACTGCCTGCAGCCTTTCTCCACAGCGAACAACAGAAGAATCTTGAGGCTCAGCAATTCAGCATAATTATTTGTCCCTTCCCCAAGCCCAACAGATATCTCAAACCAATGAGATTCCGAAAGAAACAGCAGAGCTCCACCACCACAAAAATTTTACTGCATGGCTCCATCAAAAAAACCCCAAGGGTTCCTCCTATCAATATCCAACAGGAGGACCTCCCTTTGATTGACAGCACGGATATGAATAGGAAAAGCAGAGTGCAAACCAACAGTCATGGCACCTACGATCTCAGGAGTACTGACAGAACCATCAAAAAGTAGACGGTTACGAGCCAACCAACAACCCCAAATAACGAGGAGCGGCAGAGCTTTTAGATTCAGCTCAGCATTAGACACCCACCACGAATCCCAAGCATGAGATACAGTAATGCCCTCCCATCTACACTGGATACCCAATAACCAGGAACACTCCATCCAAATACCTTTAATGAAAGGACAGCTGAGGAAAAGATGGTTAACTTATTCAACATCAGATTTGCACAAACAGCACCAGCCAGGGCCCTGAAAACATCTGTGTTGCAGCACATCCCAGGTAGGGACTTTATTTTCAAGGACACACCACATAAAAAGGCAAGTCTTAGGAGGACAATTCAATTTCTAGAGTTTTTTCCACCACCACCGCTCCTCACCCAAGACAACCCTAGCACTAAGTTTTGTGTAGCTAGCCCGGGGAGAATAGATACCCGAAGGATAAAAATCCCAAGCAATCATATCCTCCCTATCCAGAAGCACAAGATGAGTCTATTTTAAAGCACGAATATATACAGCCAGTGCCCTCTCATCATGTTCATCCAGCCCCAGAGAAGAGGCCATTAACCAAGACTGAATGCCCAACCTTCTCCGAACCGGATCAGCAAGTTGGGAGAGAAAAGTAATCCCCTGCTGCCTTAAGGCCTCAACCGTACGCCTGGGAAGGAGGTGTTGTAGAACACTTCCCATCCAAGGATCCTCACCAACCTGAATCTTCCTGCCACTACCCACATCCCAAGCCAAACTTGTTTCCAGAATGTGAAAAGATTTAACTAGAGCCTTCCAAATCACCGATCCCCCTGCAAAGGATTTTCTTGGAATCCTTATCCAATCAACAATAGAAAAAGGAGCAATATATTTCTGAGAGATCACCTGAGTCCAATGGCTATCAACATTGATGAGCCTCCACCCACCCTTAGCAGCAAGAGCCTGAGCAAAAAGAAAGATATTTTTCAGACCCCATCCTCCCAACCCTTTTGGGACAGAAATTTTCTCCCACCGAACCCAAGGGGTCACCAAAGATTCCTGTTTCCCACTCCAAAGGAATCTAAAGCAAATCCTCCTGACAGCCTCCAAAATACCCTTTGGAATCCAAGAAAGGGACAACCAATAAACCGAGACAGCCTCCAAAACAGACTTAACTAAAGTCAACCGCCCAGCTCTAGACAACCATTTATGAGACCAAACTTTTAAACGTTTTTCTAGCTTTTCCAGCAACCAATTCCAATCATTTTTCCTATAATCATTGGGTTTTAAATGGAACCCCAAATAATTCAGTCCAGCATCCAAACCAATAGAATTATAGGGAAAGTTCCTCACGAACTCACGCCTCTCCTCATCCCTCAAAAAATGTGTAGTAATGGAAGACTTCCAAGCATTCACTTCCATTCCCATTGCCTTGCCAAACAAGTCCAGAATCTCACCAATAGAGATAACATCACGCACCGACCCAGAACATAATATTAAAACATCATCAACAAAAAGTAGATGAGTGATGAAAAAGTTAGGAGCAACCTGAATGCCCTTGAAGGAACCCTGTCTCTTTGCCTCATGAAGAGCTCTGCACAAACCCTTAGCAATCAATAAAAACAAAAGGGGAGAAAGGGGGCAGCCCTGGCGCAACCCCCTTTCAGCATGAAAAAAGGGAGATGCAGCCCCATTAAGTAGAACAGAAAAGGAGACAGTTGTAATACAGCTCATAATCCATCTTATGAAGCCAATTCCAAAACCAAGGTGAGTCAAGAGCATATGAATATATAGCCAGTTTACCCGGTCATATGCTTTGGAGAGATCTATTTTCAGCACTGTCCCTTTGAGGTTCTTGGTCTTCATGTTGTGGAGAGCTTCCTGAGCAGTTCTGATTGCTTCATGTATTTGACGACCTTCCAGGAAGCCAAATTGTTCACCAAAGATATGAGTAGACAAAATGCCTTTGAGTCTTCTCACAACCACCTTGGCAATCACTTTATAGATACAGTTGCACAACGAGATAGGACAAAAATCAGCCAGAGAAAGAGGGTTATCCACCTTCGGAATAAGTGCTATGAAAGTGGAATTGAAGCAAGTAGGAATCCGCCCAGAAATCCTGGTATCCTCCACAACTTCCAACAGATCTGTCCCTAAAACGTCATAAAGAGCCAAGAAAAACTCGATCGACCACCCATCTGGCCCAGGACTTTTGTCTTTTTGGACGCTATGAAGAACCTCCTTTAATTCCTTCTCAGAGAACTCAGCCATCAAAGATCTGTTATCAGCCTCCTCCACAAACCTCGAAAAATTTTGAGCAACTCTTATCACTTCTGCAAGTGATGCATGAGCTGGGGCCTTAAATAGATCCTTGAAATGATCAACCCCCAACTTAGCTTTAGCCTCAAATGAAGAATGCTCAATGCCCTGACCATCTCTTAAGCTCCATATAGTATTACCCGCCTTCCGACCACGAGCATATGCATGAAAAAATTTTGTATTCTCATCCCCACAAGCCAACCATGTGGCCCTACTCTTCAGCCTCCAAGATTCCTCCTTATCCATAAGAAGGGAGTTCCTTCTTTTTTCAAGAGAAAAAAGAGTGTCTTTATCAACTTGGGATTGATAGCCCCCACCAATCCCCTCGTAAATCAAGCGAAGATCCTCTTCCACCTGCTTCAACTCCACATCCTCCCTCTGTCTCTTAGCATCCGACCAAACTTTCACAGCATCCTTGATGCGTTTTAAATTTTCAGCAAATTGAAAGGCAGCAGAAAGAGGACTATCCACCCTAAAAGGAATCCACCTAGCAAGAACAAGAGCTTTGAAAGAATCGTCCCTGAGCCAGATTTTGTTGAACTTTAAAGGGCTAGGAGGCTGCCTAGGCCCGATCTTGAACTCAAGAAAGATAGGAAAATGATCAGATGCACCCCCACTGCCGATCCACTACCTAATCTGAAAAGGCCTGTCCACAATCTGCTCAGCCACCAGGAAACGATCAAGTCTCTTCGCTATTCTACCTTCAGCACATCTATTGTTCCTCCATGTGGGTTTCATCTTTATGGGCTCAATATCGAGCAAATGATTCTCCTCCAATTTTTGTGTGAAATATCCAGTCAAAGTATCGATTTGAGCATGGGGACCCCAGACCTCAGACTGGCCCAAAGTAAAATTCATATCCCCTCCCAATATTACCGAGTCTCTCTTGAGTAAAGAGTTACCCAGGAGGGAATCCCAGAAAGGGATCCTGTCTTGATATGGGCCATAAATATTTAAAATATTAAAAGCTTCACCAAGCTCCAACGACAAGAAATTTAATCCCCGGACCGAATCCATTCCCCAGAAGTTCTGAGATTTGATTGTTCTTTCATTCCATCCGACAGCCAATCCACCCGACCTTCCTCTAGCATCCAGCGACTAAAAAGTCCATCCTGGCAACCAACCTTCCAATCTAGCTTTGACCACAGTCCCTTCACCTAAAGTCTCTTGTAGCAGAATAATATCCAGACAATCCAAAAAAATAATTCTCCGGAAAGAAACTTTCTTATGTGGACCTGCCAAACCCCTGCAATTATAGGACATGATCTTCATTTCACACCGGGCTTTAGGGATTGGCTTGCTCTAAGCGCCCTGTCAATCAGAATCTGCCTCCCATCATGAACATCCAACATAGCTCGATCCTAAGCTTTTGCCAAAAAATAGATCCTGCCCCTGCCCCGAGCTGATGGGGATTTTCCCCTCCCAAACCCACCTGCACCTTTTTTAGCACTAGATCTTAGATTATATCCTATGACCAAATGGGTTGAGGTTACCACAGGGACCAACAGCTCTTCACTTGGATCGATAACAGAAACAGAAGCCTTCTCTTGGAGTGTAGGCAGAGAAAAAGATGACTGAGAAATTTTTTTAGGAACGTCAATAGGAACCTTACCACAAACTTCCTTCCGAGCTGAGACTGAAGTCGGTATCAAGTTTAAAGAGATATTGATGACAGGGGAGAAAGGAAAGGAACCCATGAGTGAAGAGTTCCACGTAGTTAACACTTCTTTCAACATGCCATCATCCTTCAATTGGAAATCCACTCCATAATGGCGACTATGAACCTTCACAACAGATAATGCTCCACACCCATCATTCTGAGAGAGTGACTCCTGCCCAGAAGATGGACCAGAATCCACACTCAACGCCTGGAGATCAACAGCAAGCGGCATGCTAGAAACAAAGGCATCAGAATTCGAAGCGCTTGAGAAGGTTGAAATAGGCAGAGACTGTGTATTGTGAGGACCAGGGCCAGCCCCCTTCACGAAAGGTTCTACCACATATGGACTAGACCCCCGGATTTTGACATTTCGAGAGGGAGAACCACATTCATAGGCAGGATGGCCATAAACATGGCACCGATGGCAACAAAAAGGAACCTTCTCATAGTCAAGGATCTGCTTAATGTCATAATGCCCCCACCGAAGATTCAGAGATTCTGCAATGCGTTCTCTGATGTTAATCATCACAAGAATTCTAGCAACCCACCTGAGATTTGTCTTAAAGAAAGATAGTTATACCTCTAAGAAGACCCCAATCGTATTTCCTATACCATGGAGATGTTCCTCTATCTAGTAATGAAGAGGCAGGCCAGGTAAACGAACCCACAAAGGGACCGAATCCACCTTTTCCCTACTTGCATCAAAGAGAGGATGCCAAGGTTTTAGGAGCATAGGAGAATGATCTACAACCCAACACCGATGCATCACCCACTGGATATGATCAAAATGCAAGAAATTGAAAGCAAACCACCCCTTTGAGAGGGACACCACCTCAGGCACATAACCAAGAACAGCTTTCCAATGCGCTTCAGCCCAAGCAACAACGGTTGTCAGAGCAAAAATCCTCCCCACAACCCTGCCAACCAGTGTTCTACTAGCCATTAGAGAAACCTGCTCCCAACCTATGTCTTCACCCAAGACGTAGTTATACTCTGCTCTTTTGACCTTAATCCATTTCCCTTTTCTGCCCCCCTTCTTCGACGCTCCAGCCTCCTTTTCATTGTTTGGGCTTGTCTCTTTATTGTCTTCAGAAACATGAACCCCACTTTGTTCTTCCCAGCTAATATGTCTAGGAGTAGCTCTCAAGCTCTCCCATTCACTGAAACCATCCACCCTTCTATACGTAAGCACAGAAGGATCCTGTTCGATTTCAAAGTCTGCAGAAAAGACTCTCTGTAAACCACCCAGATCTGAATCCTTCCCTTCCGCATTCAAGCACTGATAGAGTCCTTTCCCCTTCAGAACTTGACCCTTTTCCAGTACCGCACATCTACTAACAAACAAACTGCCTCTCGCCCTGCCATCAAAACCACCTTCGAAAACAAAGGGCGACAACCTTCCGTCTGAGAGAATCGGGGGCTCCACCTCTCCTTGAGAACACAACCCTATCTGCACACTGGTCCTGGTCCAAACAGAGTGTGTAGAAGCGTGCATTCCCTGCACATTCTCAGTCAAATCCATGGTCTGTTCATCGAAAGCAGTAGCGCGCCCATCTCCATTCAAAATCGCCTGTCTCTCGCCCAGTTCCATCCATTCCTGTTCGATTCTCCCACAGTGAAAAAATAAATTTTATTAAAAACCATTGTTTATATCTCAACAAATTTATTAATTTTTATAATAATTTTTATTTTAAATAAATGATAAGGGCTCAATGCTTTTTCTTGGATTATAATGTTTAAAATCACAACTAAGAATACACTCAGAAACTAATTAATCCACTCATATCTCTAATATAATTTAATATAAGATAAATATATTTATATCATTAGGTGATCATCCATATTTACGCCGATACACGTTTTCTTTACTGGCTTGGGGTGGGAAAACACTGTTCACCCAAGCCAATACGAAAACATGAATTTCTCCCTTCCAACCAATAACATTTTACGATGTGTTTTTCACTCCAAGCAATAAAAATTTACAATCTATAGAGATATAGATTGCTTTTGGCATGTTTTCCTAAGCAAATCTCTATTGACACCACATCCTTGACAATCTTTTCATTCCTTCTACTCCTCTCTAGCAAGTTGTACCCATTTCCTTCTTATGGTTCAGTTGCACCTCTGATTGTTTGACATGCTGGGGAAAACTGCCCCCATACCTCTTTTCCTTGAGGGCCCAAATACCTCTTTTTTGATACATATTCGATATGGAAAAATGACCTACTCACCTTATGAGTTCTTTGTTTTCTGAAACCCTCTAAATCCATGTCGTTGTCATCTCTCCTCCTCCTGCAGCAGCAAAAATCACTTCCTCTCATATTAGCTACATAGGATAATGAGTGTTTTCCACGTGTCTATTCCAGCCTAGGGTTCGACCATTCCTTCCGGCTGCTGTTTTGGTAAATTTTTTTCCTTGGATCGATTTTACATGATTTTTTTATATATAAGAAAGTACTTCATCTGAAAGTGGATCCAAAACACTCTTTTTCACTCCTGGAATCCATGGAATCGACCAGATGAGTGAATATTCACTAATCATGGTGGAGGATCGATGAGATTACTAAACATGGTAATCATAGCGGAGAATTTTAGGCATGAGGTTGAGTTTTGAGGGGTAAGGATGGTGTAGAGAGGTCCTTACCATTTCTGGTAATGGGTTTACAAAACAAACTTTTTAGGGAAAAGCATACTCATCGATTGAGACATGAATTTGTCTTCCTCCACATGGGATTAGGAGAATATAATGCTATTTTCTAATAGAGGAAGTGACATTGAAAAGAGGGCTCAATGGGAAAATTAAATAGGAGGTGGTGGGGATACTCTGATGGATGATGATTCAATCCATAATGGGTATTCTCCTAGTTCTGGCTCTAAACCCACTTTTGGGTATGGGTTATCTTCAAGAAGCTTGGTTTATCATGGTAGAGAATTTTAGGCATGAGGTTTAGTTTCAAGGGGTGAGGATGGGGTAGAGAGGTCCTTACCATTTCTAGTAATGGGTTTACAAAAAAAACCTTTTAGGGAACAATACACTCATCGATTGAGACATGCAGGTGTTTTCCTCCCCCATGGAATTAGGAGAATATAATGTTATTTTATAATACAGGAAGTGATGTTGAAAAGAGGGCTCAAGGGGAAAATGAAACAGGAGATGGTGGGGATACTCTCATGGATGACGGTTCAGTCCATAATGGGTATCTGTATTCTCCTAGTTGTGACTCTGGATCCACTTTTGGGTATGAGTCATCTTCAAGAAGCTCGGTTTCTGTGGATTTCTCTCTCAAGGTTAAGTCAGATCTCTGTGAAATCGAGATGGGGTCCATTGAGTCCAGTGATTTGAAGGGCATGAATGTTGATTTCTTGGTTTTGAGAAGCCAAGTAGATCTAGAACAAACTAGACACAAAGAGAAAAGTCCTCTCAAAAGATAGATGACGTGGAACTTAATGGCGTTAAGCATTGCTCTGGCACCAAGGAACATCAACAACCACAAATGTGTTCCAAATATTCTAAATTCATGCAAAGGACAAGGATATCGACAACATGGAGAAAAATAGTTCTGGAGTGACAATCCAAGTTTTTGCATGATTTGGAGAATCTCATATAGGTTTGAATCTTGGAAAGTAGTTATTTCGAAGATATCTTTGGGGTGGGTCAAGTAAGAGAAACACCTGTAGTACTGAAGCTCAAGACCCAAACCTAACTCCATGCTTATCAGATAACATACATTGTGGAAGATGGAACTAGCCTTGGCCTCCAATGTTGCTGCTCTTCATATTTTATTATTATTATTATTTTCGTTAACAACTCTCTTTTTCATGCACGCAATAATGAATTTTCTTGCAGCGAAGAATTCTTTGGCCTCTACAAATCAAAATATTTTCTATAGATGTTGTCTTGTATTACTTTTTTTTAATGTGGGTGGTTTATTAATATTGTCGAGGAAGGATTTGATCTGTTGATGTAATTAGGTCTGCAATATTTTTTTTTTTGGCCAGGATTGTGATAGCATGCATGAACATTGAAAATCCCCATTTTTTTATCTTTTATCTATTAATGCCAATGACTTGCGCATTTTCAGCAACAAATTTGATCCTAGTGGTCTAAAAACTAGCATATTTGTGCTTTGTATGTGTTGTATTTTCTGCCTGTTGAGAGCCTTAAGGGATATACATGTCACATGACCCATGAATGTCTTTGGGTCTCTAAAAGTGAATCTCATAGTTCTGAATGTGCTTTTTAGAATCTAATAGCGCACACGTGAAACTCATTAGTGGTTAAGAGTTCTCAAACATGATATCTTTGAAATCCCAACCAGAGCAGTCCATTTTACCCAAATGTTGTGTTTCACAACTCGTGCATGGGATTGTTTTTTAATTTCATGTTCATCAAACCAGAGTCTTGGTTTGATAATCACAACTAGGGCTTGGGTTTATTTGATGGAGTCTTCAACTGAGGCATTCTGGGTGCAACAAAAGACTTTTACAAGCTTGTGATCATGCTTATTTCAATGAGAAATTGACCTGATTGTAGGTCGATCTGAATGTGATGTTATAGAACAAAGCCCCCTTTTTAAAGGAAAAGTTTCAAGATTAATATATGTATTTTTAGGAAGTATAAAATGAAGCTTCGTTTCTCATTTGTTTAACAAGACATGATTTTCATTTTATCAATATCCAAGCATAAAAGATATGGAAAAGGGTCTTACAAGGTCATCGTGATGTCTATTTCAGCAAGAACTTAACTTGGTCCATTTCACAATATGTTTTCTTTCAACTTATTTAGATTATACTCTGAGGGAAGCATTGGATTACACATTTTTCTCACATAGGTTAACTCAAGCACTATTCGTGGTCATCTTAGGACCCCACCATTGAAATATCAACATACCTTCTTGACCATATGTGCATCAATGCACCTATTTTCCATACAACAAATTGTTGGATCCTTGCAATTGTGGATGATTTTCCTATGTTAGTTTAGAGTTTTTTATGAGAAGAATATTTCCAAGAAGTAAACTTTTTTTTCATGTTCACAAACCTTAAATTCAATGCTTGATCTTTTCTAGCCTTACAATACCAATTGCAAGATGTTTCACCTATGTTTCCTAGGGATTTTCCGCTAGAGTAATAGAGTTTAGAGAAGTAAAATAATTACCATCATGTGGCATTGTTACATTCCTTAAATTCAACATTTTGTAGTTTCTAGCCTTTATTTTTAATTATCAGTGGATGATTCCGTAAATTTGATTAAACAAATTCTATTGAAGTAATGTTTCCTAGAGTTGAAAGGATAGAAAATGAGTGTGATGTTGGGAGTTAAATAATGCTCCATTCTTTTGCAACACTTATTTAGTAAGATGAAATGTAGTTCCTAAGTGTTCAGGGGAAGAAATCAGATCCAGGTTTTGGTATCATTAGGGGAATTTTGAGCTCTAAAATGGGCCTCCTAAGGAAATTATAAAATAATAGTGGAAAGAATCAAATAAGATTTGATGACATCATCAAATTTTAGAGGGAAAAATGAAAAAACTACTTTTTCAACTCATATTTTCAACTTATCTCCCAAATTTTTTACTCAAATTTCGAGCGAGACACCTCAAACGGATAAATTGTTCTCCATCAAGAGTACCATTATGAGCTTATGGTGGTTCATACCATGAAAAATAAAAATACCATGAGACTTGATTGTAATCACGACATTGTTATGTATTTCTCATTTTTCATGTAGCAGGTTCATCAGTAGCGCTTGTGGGCTTATCTGATGAGATTGATTTATCCAACGTCTCACTGAAAGTGAAATCATGCAGATTCAAATTAAATATGAATTGAAAAAATGATTTCTCTTACTATTATTTTTTAATATTTTTACCTTTTTATTTAAAAAATGGCAAATCATCCCCCATGGTTGACATCATCATCTTGAATCCTATTGGTTGTTATAAAGTTTATTTTTCTTGTACATTTTTCTTAGGAGGCCCATTTTAGACCTCAAAATTCCCCTAATGAAACTCCTCTATATGTGTTTACCTAATTCCTGGTTGTTTTCAAGACATTCGTTAATTCTCGATAGTTGTTGGTTCAATCTGTATATTTGTAGGATACCTTCTCAAAGGTACCAAATTCCTAGAACAGAGGAACCATAGTTACCCATTTTACCTATGTACCTCAACTTAGTTTCCATCTTTCCATTCACTGGTAAGAACTTGTCAATTGCATGGTCATGACTTAGATGTAATATTTTTTTGATGTGTCAACATCAGCGAAATGGGTGCCAAAGGAGAAGCTAATTTCTCTTGAGTTTGTATTTACTCAGAAATAAATTAAAGAGGACATGGCGTGAGGGTAGCTCATGTTTTTTTGACATGGTCTTAAGAATTTTTCATATTTATTTCACCATTTAATTGATGTCAATGAGTAAACTAAACGTTGGGTAGTATTTTTAAAAGTGATTTATGGGAACGCTGTAAATGAAAGGTGTCATTAGACTTTAAATCATGCTGGCACAATGGATGAGATTTTATTTATTATTATTCTCTTATAAAGTTCCAAAACTAGAATTAAATGAAGTTAGATATTCATGGATGCTTCACTTTCAATGATTTTTTTTGCTTCTTATAGATCTCTCTTATTGGAGCATCTATATTGGACAAAGTACTTAGTGTGCAAGTATAATTTGAAAATATATATGCAGGCCTTTAGATGGTAACTGAGAATATCATATAAAATTAGTGGTCAAAATGTGATTTTTAAAAGGTTAGATATTAATTGTCCTCAAGTTAAAGCTCTTTACCGATGAATTTTATTGTTATTGTCTCCAGGATCTTTAGGATTTCCTTCATGGTATTTCCAACTTTATTTTCATGAGTAAGAAATTTCCAATTGCATGGATCATGACTCATATGTAATATTTATTTTGGCTTTTCATCATAAACTAAGTGGGTTCCAATGGAGAAGCTAATTTCTCTCGAGTCTATGTTTTCTCGGAAAGCAATTAAAGAAGGAATGGCATGAGAGTAGCTCATGCTGTTTTGACATGGTTTTAAGCATGTTGCATACTTATTTCACCATTTAATTGATTTGAATGAGTAAAATATATGTTGGGTAGTATTATTAAAAGTGATTTATGGGCATGCTGTAAATGAAAGTTGTTATTAGACTTTAAAAGATGTTAGTAGAATGGATGATATCGTATTTATTGTTGATATATTACAAAATTCCAAAAGTAGAATTAAATGAAGTTAAAGATTCATGGATAATTCTCTTGCAATGATTTGTTTTTCTTCTTACAAATATCTCTTATTGGAGCATCTAGATTAGACAAAGTATTTAGTGTGCAAGTATAATTTTATAATACATAGGTAGGCTTACAACAGAAAAATAGATGGTAACTGACAATATCATATAACAGTAGTGGCCAATATGTGATTTGTGAAAGATTAGATATTTCTTTTCCTCAAGTTAAAGCCCCTTACCAATGAATTTTATTGTTATTTTCACGAGGATCCAAAGGATTTCCTTCTGCGAATGTAACAATTTGTGGTGCCAAGTATTAGTGCCCCAATTGCATAGTAAAGAATGCAGGAGTTCAGTATTATTGTGAATGCTGAGAGGGGTCAATATTACTAATTTGAAGATAGATAAATATTTGGCACTTGGTGGGTGTAGATCACGTCTATCCTCAGGCCCTTGGAATATTTTGGGAGCTCAAACAATGAAGGTTGCCTTAATGTTGCCAAAAACAATAGATTTTTCACATCTCCATCAATAAACCCATTAAATGTGATGAAACTACACTTCAGACTAGAACTTAGCGATGTTGCAACAATTCCTCGAGCTCAACTTGGCCCATTTACATATAAAATTAATAGGAAAATAAGGGAGCTACTATCCAAGCTTTCAATATTTGATTTTGAAAGGCGAAATATGTTTAAGACGATGAGACAAAGGAGTCATAGTACACAAATATTACCTTTTTTATCTTTTGATTCTATTATGTTATGTAATCCTCTAGCTTCTTTTTCTTAGAGTGTGATCTCATATCCCTAGCATATACAGCAGTTGAGAATTATTCCTCCTTATATCCAAGTCTCTCTCTATCGTTAGGGAAATTTTGAGCATGGAAAATTTTAGGGGCTAATATTCATAGGTGGGATAATTTTCCATGTATTTTTCCAAAAAAAAGATTCACCAATTTCCATTTTTTATAAAAATGATTCACCCAAATTTTACAATATAAAATTATTTTAACTAAAAAATTGCCAAAATTATATAGAGAGTATACAAAAAAATCATTATAAATTTGAATATTTTTACAAATATATCAATAAACATTTTATAGTTTGCATATTAGGGACTAGTGAGATTCGCCAATGTTTTAAACTTAAAAATAATTTCCCATCCTTAAAATTTTCTCTAATTTTGAGGTCTAAAATAGGCCTCCTAAGGAAATGTACAACCAAATTCACTTTATGAGAACCAATCACATTTTAGGGGATGACATCATCCTTAATGGTTGAGGTGACATTGCTTGGGTTAAAGGTAATTACTTGTAACATTCTCAATGGTAGATAAAAACTCATGGTTGACTATGGTAGTGCTCTAAGTACTTTTAAATTTATAAAGTAAAGTACTCATAATAAATGTCATTTCACACCTTTTGAATAAAATATTATTATTGTCATTTCATATTTTTTGAAAGAAACAATGCATATCCCTACACAATCTTCATGTATTTACAAACTTTTCGATAAATATTATATTTGTACATTTTAAAATATTCATTTTTAAATTATATATTTATCTAATTTTATTTAATATTACAATTTTAAATTAATTACAAGTTAATATCTATACATATATATTATACATATGAAGTCAAAATAAATAAAAATGTAACCTTGTAATTTTAGGATAAATCAAATCTATACATAATATCATTATTAAATTAATAACAATACAAACATATTAAAATTAAAGAAAAAAAACATTTTAGTTTTATAGGATGAAAAAATGTATATCAGTTTTGTATGTTGAAAAAAGATATATTATGTTCAACATAATTCGGGGCAATAAAATTACTAAATTTCAATTTATATAAATCTTATATTATACTTATAAATATAAATTAAACTTATTTCAATGCTTTTTTTTCTTTAATTTTAAATAAAACTCATTTCATTTCATTATGATTATATTAATATTATATATTAGTATATATAATATTACGAAAAATAATCTAAATGTTATAAAATATATATTATATTCCTTTTTATATTATATATTATTTCTTCTTATGTTATAAATCAAATCAATTCAATATGTCATATAAAATTCATACATAAAACAATATATTGCATATATTATATTATGTTATATTATTTTTATATAGTATATCAATTACATGTTATTATATAATTTAAATAATATAAATTTTAATTAATTGTATATTCTATAATTAAGAATTTATGAATTTATGCTTATATTTTATTTTAAGTTATCTAAGTACAAAGAAAAAATGCATTAGTTGTGCAATGACAATGATTTTTTCTTGAAAAAATCATTCTTATTTATAGTCACATCAATACAATTTTTTTATTAATTTTATTTTGGTACAACTTTTAAATTGAATTTAACCATGGTTACATGGATTTTGGTGCAAAAAGTGAACTGCAAATTCATAAATATTATTTTATTGGTTTAGTTATTATTTTATTATTTCCTTAGGAGGCCCATTTTAGACCTCAAAATTCCCCTAATGAAATCTGCATCGTTTTCAACTGTCTCAAACTTCAATGTGGATAAGATTCTTAGTTTACTAGCTTTACACAATGCTACTACTCTTGAGAAGCCTGCATCAAACCAGAATTTTGTAAATAATTTGGCTTTCATTCTACCCAATTTTAAATCACTAGATGCTCGTAGTGTGGCCATATATAATTCTAAAATTGATGAAAACCAAGAATAGATTCGGCACAATTTGCAAGATGTTGGAGAGAGAGCTACTCATTGATAATGATGATGCTTTCATTGTGAGTGCCTTTAGCCCCGACCAAAGCAGTCACCATGATCGTGAGTGGTTTGATTCCATAAAAAATATTCTATCAGAGGAAGTTATTCTTTTTTAAACCATTTCAAGTGAATTGCAGCGTTACCATAACAACAACAAGTAAAATCCAACAAGTCAAGCTAGTAGATCTCAACTATAAGATCAAAAGAATTCATTTTCATCACATCATATTGACTTGATATCAAATCCTTGAGCTCCACTTGGTCTGTTTACATCTAAAATTCATATCCAAACAAGGGAATTATTTTCCAAGTGTTCACTATCTGATTTCAAAAGACATGCTTTATTTAGGACAGTGGGACAAAGGAACTACAATACATGTTGCACTGGGGTCCCCTAACCACATTTTTGGTATAGTTTGGTAATATTTAGTCTAGCACAGGGGCTTTGGGGCAGGTAAAATCCCCTAATGTATTGTAATGGGTCAAAGGGTAGACAAAGAGTCCGCAAACCACGGTTTGTGTACGATAGAATAACACAGGATAACATTTTATAAATAGATGGATAAATTGAGTCTAAAGGTAGGAAAGGTTGTGGATCGAACTAGATATGAATTGTAGAGATCTGTTTTGTGTATTGTCTAGGTAAGGGCTCCTGTTGGTTGTGTGTGCAGAGACCCTAAGTCCTGCTATGTGCAGACCCCGCTAGTTGTGTGCGCGAGCTGGTAATTGAGTCTGTAAGGTGGATCTGGATGTTAATGAATGAGAAGACTGGTTGTGGTAGCTAAAACATCTCTGTGTTATGATTATGGATTATGCTCTGTGTTAATTCTGTGGTTATGCTTATATTGATGATTTTCGATACACACGTGGATGCGATATTGTAAGAAGAGGATAATTGCATAGATATTGTTATTGTTAGTCACTTTTCCTTTTTTCACATGTTATATGGTAGTTTATGAGCTTTTCTTGAGTTGTTCCGCAACTATACTGTTAATGGATTCTGTGATAGGGCTTCTTCAGCGTAGGTCTATTCGATATAAAAGGGCCCACTTCAATTAACTTCTCTCTCCTAGGGTGTGGAAACCTGGTTCCAACACCGTCCCATACTACTTCGGGTGAGACCTTGACCTGCGCAAGCAGGTCATTGCCGAAAAGACCAGTAGTATAGGGGTTTTTTGGCAAACCTTAAAACTGAACCTGGGTTAAGACCCCTCAAGCCAACAAATGGTTCTGTTGTCGGGATCGAGAGAATTTTGAGAGAGAGTTCAGGTTATGCCATGGGGTCATTGGCAGCCATTGAAGCCTGAACTCGAGTACTGGTTTGAAAAAACAATTCAGGAGTTTTCCCTAAAAGAGAATCAAAGTAAAAATCTGACTGTTGAAGTGTGGAAGAACAAGTACATTTTCACGGAGGTACATGAAATCTTATTTGTAACCTTTCACATGAACTATAGGAGTGGTTGGCGAGGTTGGCAGAGTTCCAGACCTGTTGGAAAGATGATCAGGTTACACAGTGGACCCCTGAATTGATTCAACAGTTAGAGAAGGCTGATAACAATATCACCCAAACTGTAGATCATTAGGTGGATAATGCTTTAGGAGGATCTGTAATAGAGTTTGCAGTTGATCAGTTCGTATCCTATTCTGAAGCCGAGTGAAGGTTCTTCAAAGGGTTCCGAGGTAAGTTCTTGCAAACATTGTCGCTGCTGATTAAGATGCTATTGTGTGAAAAGGGTGTCTTGTGCAGTCACACTGAGTGAATGACCTCCAACCAGAGTAGAAATAATATAAGAAGTAATAAATACTATTGGGTTAATCAAGAAGGAGACAGGTTAGTATATAGTCCCTTAAGATATTCACCTACGCACACAAAAACCAGTCCCCCAGCTACACCACCATCAAATTCGTATAAGGTCAAGAATCCTCCTACGTCACCAACACCACCACTTATAGACGATATGGCCAGGCACATGAAGCTACCCACCTTTAAGGGTGTAGGGGATGAGGACATGGACCAATTTTGGTTCGTGGCTGAATCAATATGGACTGTGTAGAATGTTATTAATGATGTTGTAAAGAGAGCATAACTATCCTTATCCTTTGAAAGAAGGGCCCTGGACTAGTTCATGGGATACATTGGTCGTCATGTGATTCCATCAACACAGAACATTAAGGATGCCCTAAAGCAGCAATTCTAGAAGCCTAATTCCTACTCTCAATGTGTGGTTGATTTGAAGTACATTAAGCAGGGATCTACAGAGTCCATCTGGGAGGTTGAGTAGCAGCTGAAGAAAGTTATTAGTGATGGAGAATTTAAGTATGAATATAAGTAGCACAATAAATGGTTCATCTCCATGTTGTTACCACATCTGCGCAGACCTATGGGTCAGCAAAAGATTTCTACACAAGAAGAGGCCCTGGAAATTGCCATGAATTTAGAGGCTGTGATGAGGGACGATGCTCAGTTTGGGGCACAACATATCTAGAGTAAATGCACCTAGAAATCCATAATTTACGAAAAGAATGGGGAAGAGAAGCTAGCGCAGACATTTGGTGCATACGATGAAGGGTATCAAGCAACACCAAGGATCAGTGCCCTCTGTTGTCATAATACATGTAGGTTGGGGGACCAAGCTCATTATGCCCCAGAGATGTTGCTAGACCAAGTATCCCCATGCTATGGTGTGCTAACTGTCAGGTATCTGGATTGCATGATACAAACCACTTCCCCCAACTTGGTGCCTATGCCCCAGAATTAAAGAATCATTGGTGCAGATTCTGCTCGTCTGAAGGTCATGACGAACACAACTGCCAGATGTATGATCTAATGATAGATAGAGGGAACCTGGATAGGGTGCAGGCTGACCCTTAATTGCCATTATCTCCCTCCAGACGAGGAGGCTCCCCTGTAAGAGGCCGGGGGGGGGGGGGGGGAGAGGTGGAAGTGCAGGTCGAGGAAGAGGACAGCTGATATGCTACAACTGTGGAGATGCAAGACATTCTGCAAGAGATTTCTTGAACCCTACATGCCAATCCTGTAGGTATTGCAGGCAGTTTGATCATGTGATTGAAGACTATCTTTTGTTGATAGCAAAGATGCCAGAAAAACAACAGACACCGACAGAAAATGTACAATGGGTTAAGGCGGAGCCGCACGATGATGGGCCCAGTATTAATGTAATTACGCATAGTGGCATGGCCATGGGAGGAGTTGAGGAAAAGGATGTAGCTGAACCACTAATCAGAAAGGCCTCCGACAAAAAGGAAAGCCTGGACCCACAGAAGGAGAAATAAACCTTCATCAAAGCTAGGAATGACTTTGTTGAGAGCGAAGCATCTACCTCAAGGACTTCGGTAGATCCAAAAGTAGATGAAGCAGTTAAGCCATTCATTCAAGCATGTATAAAGTTATTGCACAACCAGAAGGTCATGGAGAATATCCAAGAATTAATAGACAGCTACACGGAAAAGTTTGTCCCATAGATAGAGGTTAAAGATATAAACAAACTTTATAAGAAAAAGAGAAGGACTATTCGGGAGATGCACATGACTACACAGATTGGAGATTATGAAATGGATCAAGTCATCCTTGATTTAGGATCAGATGCCAATGTCCTGCCCAAAAAAACTTTGCAGAGGATGGGAGAACCCAAGATGGAATGGTCTACTATCCAGTTACGCATGGTTAACCAACAAAAGATCATCCCCTTAGGTAGGCTGCCAAAGGTTGTGGTAGATATTGCGGGAGTTAAAGGTTACGTAGATTTCGAGGTAACCCAAATTGTGGATGATGCGGACCCTTATCCTGTGCTCTTAGGTCTTGATTGGGCTATTGAAATGGGAGGTATCATCAACTTGAAAAGGAGAAGAATTTTTTTTGAGAATGAATGTACGCGGGTAATAGTCCCCCTGGATCCAGCGGAAGGTGAATAAATATACAAAACCAGTTCATGAGGAGGAAGATGTTGATCATATTTACAAACTGTCTACCTGGGATGATGATTGGATCAACCCTACGGCTGATGGCATGTTATGTTTGGATAAAGACAACGAACGTCTCTTAGACTTAGATGGTGAGATAGAGAATTGGCAGAATCGGTTGCATGACGTATCTGCGCTGCGGTACCTTAAAATCACAAAGAGCTTCTGATGTGTGTCCTTAGAGGTAAGAGAACTACCCTAATTTGATGGTTCTGATAGTGTTAAGGACTTTCTTAAAACATTCAAAGAAGATGTCCCTAAAGAACGAAGGTTGTGGGCACTTGACTTGGCTATGCACGCGACCCTTACACTGTGGTGGGAAACTCATAAGGGGCCTTTTCAGTATTGGGAGGAATGTCAAAGACTGATGATCCTACGATTTGAACCTTTGGTCAACCCACCCATGGAAATATTCTCTGGTCGAGGAGACCCATGCAAGCGCTTGGATATATGGATGGAAGTATGGAATGAAATGACTTGGGATGATTGGGTCCACATGTTTATTCATGCCTTAGGACCAATCCCCACCACTTGGAATTTGCATGCAGAGCTACATCAGCGCACTCGCCACTGGGACACAATGACAGAAGATTTCTTGGTGACATTCAGGTTAACAGGAGGGACAAAGAGCTTGGACGAAGCCATCCAAGATAGAGATGATATTGTATTTATTGAATCCCTTCCTCGAAAAGAATGTGTTGACCTAGCTTGGGATGTGCAGATGCAGGATATTGTCAACTGCTGAAATTTATCAGTGGAAGATTGTGATGAGGATCTAAGAAATATCACTACCCCAGAATCAGAAGGAGAGCGCGCAGTTTCCAGACCCCTATTATAGGCAGTCCATGTCACCAAGCCTCTTAAATTGAAGGAAGTCAAAATTGGGACAAAAGAGTAGCCCAAGATGGCCAAAATTTGGGATTACTGGGATGATGATATGGTGGGAAGATCACGGATCTGCTGACTGAATATTAGGATCTGTTCCCCACAAATTTCTCGAGCTAAAAGGGATCGGCAGGGATATGGGAGTTATGAGGATTACCTTGAAGTTGAATGTGCACCCTGTCAGGCAGCGACCCTATCGCCTGAACCCTAAATATAAACAGAAAGTCAAGGAGGAAATAGATAAGATGGTAGCCAAAAGTATCATAGAACGGGTACAACAATTAGATTGGGTAAGCCCTATGGTGGTCTAGGAAAAGAAGACTAAATGAGAAATAAGGATCTACGTAGACCTACGCAAGTTGAATGATGCATGCATACATGATCCTTTACCTGCACCATTCTTTGATGAAATTTTGGATAATGTGGGAGGTTAGGAAGCATACTCATTCACTGATGGGTTTTCAGGGTATCATCAGATTAGAATAACACCTAAAGACCGTAGCAAGACAACCTTCGCGACTAAGTGGGGATCCTTCCATTACATGGTCATGCCTTTTGGGCTGAAGAATGCCCCTGCCATTTTTTCACGCGTAGCTGTAGTAGTATTCAAAGAATTCATTCATAAGTTTTTGGAGGTCTATTTTGATTATTGGACAACTTTTGGGTTATTAAAGAAGCATGTGCCAAACCTGTGGATGATGTTGGATGCCTGCAGGAAACACAAAATTTTTCTAAACATAAAGAAATACATATTCTACGTCCCATTTGGGATTTTGTTGGGGCACGTGGTCTGCCAGCAAGGGTTGATGGTTGACCCAGCGAAGATTGCAGTTATCATCAACTTAACAGTCCCCACCACTGAGAAACAGATGTGATCTATCTTAAGACACACTAATTACTACAAGAAGTCTATTCAAGGGTACGCTCTGATCACTGCACCAATGGATAAGCTGCTAAAGAAGGATGCATCCTTTTTTTGGGATGAAGAGTGTCATAATAACTTTGAGCTACTAAATGAAAATATGGTCACTTCACCTATTCTTGTATTTCCCGATTGGGAAAAGGTCTTTCATGTACATGTGGATGCATCAGGGATAGCCTTAGGAGCTATCTTAGCGCAGCCCGAAGAAGGGGACATCGATCATCCAGTTGCATTTTCTAGAAGAAAACTCTCTAGCATAGAGCGTAACTATTCTACTATGGAGCGCGAAGGATTTCCAATGGTGTATGCCCTGCAGAAATACAGACACTATCTATTAGGTGGACACTCCAAGATGTTCACAGATCATTCAACTCTAAAATACTTGGTCAATAAGCTTGTGTTGGGGGGAAGATTTGTAGATGGTTACTGATATTTTAGGAGTATGATTTTGAAATCATTGTGAAGCCTGGGAGATTGAATGCGAGACTTGAACAATTGTCTCGGATTGAGAGTGGGGAAGATCCAACTAATCTAGAAGAAGGATTACCTGATGCGCAGCTGTTTTCTATCAAGGTGGTTGACGAACACTTTGCAGACATCATTAATTTCTTGACCACAGGAATGATGCCCGACGACTACTCAGTAGCAAAGAAAAAGGAGTTGGTAGCCCGTGTAGCCGATTTTACCATAATAGTTGGACAACTATACAAGATGGGAGAGGATGAGGTGTTGCGGAGGTATGTTTTGGACCAAAAAAGACAAGCTATCTTGGCTGAGGCCCCTGAAGGAGTTGCAGGAGGTCATTATGTAGGGAAATCAACTGCGTAGAAGGTATTTAGGGTTGGTTTATGGTGGCCCACAATGCATAGCGATGCCCACGCATACTATCGTGCCTGTGACACATGCGAATGGATAGGGAAACCCTTGCGTAGAGATGAGATGCCCCTGCAACCATAAATGGCTCTGCAGTCATTCGAAAAATGGGCTATAGAATTTATAGGACCCATCAATCCCCCAGGAAAGAAGATGGGTGCCCAGCACATCATTACTGCCACTAATTATGTAACCAGGTGGGTGGAAGTGAAGGCTATAAAGGATTGTACTCTAGATACTGCCGCGCACTTCATTTTTGGAAAAATACTGACCAGGTTGGCTATCTGAATATCTTAATGAGCGATAAAGGTACACATTTTGTTAATAAAACTATTGCAGCTTTGACTGAGGAATTCCAGATCCACCATGCAAAGAGTACCCCATATCACCCACTGGCGAAAGGGGCAGTAGAGGCCTTTAATAAAATTTTGGAACATGCGCTAACTAAGGTCTGTAACACTGACTGAAGTGATTGGGACGTGCACATTCCCTTATTACTCTGGGCCTATAGGAACACATGTAAGAAACTCATGGGAAAAAAGCCTTTCAGAATGGTCTACGCGAAGGATGCCATCATGTCTATGGAATACATTGTTCCCAGCCTGCACATTGCGGCTTTGACAAACATGGTGGAACCAAAAATCATGGAGGAACTCTTGGCACAACTGATGGCTCTAGAAGAAGGTTGGTTCATTGCTCAGTTTCACAAGCAGGTTTAGAAGGCTCACGAAAAATATTGGCATGATCGACATATCCGATAGAAGGTATTCAAGGAAGAGGATTTGGTATTGCTCTATGAAAACCAGTTTTCACGCCACCCAGGAAATTTCTATAAACAGTGGTTGGGCCCATACATAGTGAAGGAGATTATAGATGGTGGTGCGGTCAGGTTGGCTACGCTGCGCAAAGATTACCTACCTGGGTACGTTAATGGTAGCCATCTGAAACCTGATAGGGATGACTCGACGCCTACCAAATGACTATATGGTCGGAGTAACTGTGTAAAGGATGTTGCACGCACCAAAAAGGAACAACGAAGGGGGGTTCAACAGAGGCATAGGGGTAGTACGAAGCTGGAAAAACTAGCCATTGGAATGGTACAACTGGGTGAAAATGTGATTTTACCGTTGAACAAAATGAGCAATTGGCAATTATTGTGGTAATATGGGAGGATTTTTTTACCATTTTCATAATGATAAGTTGCAATTAAGGCTAATCTGACTGCTTTTAGCCATTAGAGGCTACAAAAAGAGGGGCACTGGTCAGAATAGGTTCATTTTCTTTTCAAAATTCTTGTGCCTTGTGCTTCACTGTGAACTATGTCTATTTTATGAAATTTCCATCCGTATGTCTAGGCGAGCTACCCCTTCTGACAACAGTAAACCTAAATTCGTCTTCCGCGCAAGAATGACTGCTTCTAACCATGCCGAGTCTTTGCCCATTACGACTTATAGGGAAATTGGGTCTGAAGAAGTATTTGAAGTAACCCCTGATATGGAAGATATCGTGTCTATCCCAGCCAAGAGAAAGGGAAAAGGGAAGGTGAAGGGAATGAAGAAAGGAAAAGAGAAAGATACAAAGTGGGCCGCGGTGAAGCCACAAACGTCCCCTCAGATTGTGCATTACCCTCAAAAGGTGCCTAAGACTCGCTCGCCTGATCCATCAAAACACCCTATGATAGCTCAGGAGGAAGCTCTGCAGGTGACTCCTCTTTCTTGGTTGTCAGAAAATGTTAAACGGAGCAAACCAACCATGCGCACCCCCAAGAATATTGATGTTGTCTATGCATGTCTGCATATGCCACTGGTCCCAGAGGAGGTCGCCTTGATTGGTGATATGTTCAGAGGTCTCCACTCCATTAAATTATATGATCATGATCTAGCCAACCTATATGCCTTTCTAGATCTTGCCCCAGAGTTAAATCTTGAGAGGGTGTTGTACGATAACGTGCCAAAGGTAGAGCCGATGCCATGGGCGCGCGGTTTACAAGGTTCGGGGATATTAAATTTGCTACGGATACCCCACATTGGACGATACAACATCACCAGCCTGGTTATGTGCCAACTGCTAGTGCTAGTCCACGATGGGTGTTTGTGGATCCAAAGTTGCATCATGATCGATGCCGCCTTAATCCACCAAATCACCGACCTCCCCATGCAAGGGCCCAATCCCATGGTGGGCGTCGGTAAGAAGTACGAGCAATATATCACCGAAGAAGTGTGGCAGAAATATCTGGTTGGTCACAACAAAAGGGTTTTCCTTGTAGAAACCATAGCTGACCCAAGAGTGCACATGGGTACCCTATTTCTTGCATGCAAAATGATGTGCAAGTGCCAGGCATCGGCCATCCTTGCTTATGTAATTCAACTCACCGGAAGATGTGAAAAAGGGGTATGATACATCTAGTCGCAGTACCTCTGCAATGAATTTCTAGACAATGTGTGCGAGGCACAGGACCAAGGAAAGGCGTTCTACTACTCATGGCTGATGATGTTAATTTCCTTGGTTGTGTGGGAAGCACCTGACAATTCAGTTCTCCCTGAGCTCGAGCTGGGTATGTGTGAAGGAGCGCGGTATGAAAACCTTTTGTATTTGAAGGATTCCAAACACATCAAGGAGAACAAGGTGTTATGGATGTTGTTTGACAGTGCACTAGCAACATCAATTCATTCTCATCCACGCTTATCACCTGTGATATATGAAAGGTACAAGGGTATTGCAACATTTTAGTTCACTGTGCACAATGTGTAGATTTGGGCCCCCAACAATCCATCCTGGTACACCCTCCCTTATATGGTCACGGAAGTAGAGATTGACCAACTGGTCGCAACTTGGCCATCAGCATGGAAGGTTGGCTTCAAGTCATCCGCCCCGGTTACAGCAGGCACATCACGCAAGGACGCAGCTCCCAAGGATACTATCCCTCCAGGTACAACGAATGTCACCGAGGTGTGTGCGACCCCTTAGGATGTTGCCCCAGGGGTAGAGCGGGAGTCCCAGCAAGATAAGGGAATCGAAGGACTTGGTGGCGATGGTCCAACATCCCCACATGACACCAAGTGCACAGGTGAGCCTCCCATAGGGCAGAGGAAGAAGTGCAAGGCTACTAAGCCTGCCGTAGAGACAGAGATCACTTTAACAAAAGATTAGTTGGAGAAGATTGCGAATGCCGTCATTATTGCATCAGAAGAACAATGGGTTGCCTTGGCAGAAAAGCTGAAGGCCGTGGTAGAAGCCTTGTAGTATGAACTGCAGGCTCTTCAGCTAAAGGCAAACATGCTTTAGGTGAGCATGGGTCAAGCGAGGCAGAATCAAGCGAGCCAGCTAGCTATAATTACAGCCTTGGCAACCGTGACAGAAAATCGGATCTGCCCCCTCCCAAGCATAGCATTCACTGTATTACCCCCGAGCCTATGCACGCAAGTCCGTTCATGTCCCAAGGTCAACCTTGATGTGGCAAGGATAATAGGAGAGTAGCTACATGCTCTCTATGTATTCATCTCCAGCGAGATTTAGCACAGAGAAAGGTGGGCACATCAGCAGCTCAACGAGTTCGATCATACCATTGTAACCAAAATTGCCGAAACTTATGATGCCCAGGCAACACACGTTGCAGCAGTTGCGCAGCAGGATGAATTGGAGTATCTAAAAGACCAGCTTTGTGAGGATATGCCAGAAGTAATCCCTGCATCCACTGCACCGCTGGCCAAGGTCGAGAGCTTAGTAGCTGCCGTGAAGGCCTCCCAGACCAAGGTACAGGCTGTTAAAGCAGACTTGGAACAACAAATTTCTACACTAAAAGCCAAATTGCAGCCCGAGACTCCTCCTAAGGTGTGCACCCAACGAGCTGCTCTGGTCGAAGAAGCTACAAGCAGCATTACAACACAAATCACCAAAGTCACAGAATTGCTCGATACTACTATGGATTTATGGTCCATGGTGCAATGTGATCCCCTTCTTCATCAATTCAATCAGGAGCTGCGCCAGAAGGAGTAAGAATTCGAACAAATGGAGGCTACCATGCCCACCCTCATCCCTGCACAATGCCTAGCACGTCTGCGGATTAGCCACATGCTCAGAGATGAAATTGAAGCGCTCTTCCACCAGAAATAGGTACTCAAAAAACACCTGAAGTCACGGGATGATGAGGCTCTCAAAATTTCACAGGATTTAGATGGGGCAGTTAAGAAATTGAACTGGACACTGGAGAGCGTTACTGCAACTAATGAAGGACCAAATTCACAAAAGTCGGTTGAAATCATGTAGAATGTAGCCACGCAGAGTAAAGGCGTGCTGGCCTCGTTTTTTGCCACCATCGAACAACTCTAGGAGAAGATGAAGACCCCATTGCTGCTGTGACTCGGGACGAGTCACAAGATTTTGTTGGGGGCCTGTTGGAGTGGGGTACCCTAACCACATTTTTGGTACAATTTGGTAATATTTAGTCTAGCACAGGGGCTTTGGGGTGGGTAAAAGCCCCCAATGTATTGTAATGGGTCAAAGGGTAGACCAAGAGTCCGCAAACCACAGTTTGCAGACCATAGAATAACGCAGACTAACATGTTATAAATAGATGGATAAATCGAGGCTAGAGGTAGGCAAGGTTGTGGATTGAACCAGATACAAATTGTAGAGATTTGTTTTTTGTATTGCCTGGGTAAGGGCTCCTACTGGCTATGTGCGCAGAGACCCTATGTCTTGCTGTGTGTGAACTCCACTGGATGTGTGCGCGGGTTGGTAATTGAGTCTGTAAGGTGGATCTGGATGTTAATGAATGAGAAGAATGGTTTTGGTAGCTAAATAATTTATGTGTTATGATTATGGATTGCGCTCTGTGTTAATTCTGTGGTTATTCTTATATTGATGATTGTCGATACGCACGTGGATGCGATATTGTAAGAATTGAATAATTGCATAGATTTGGTTATTGTCAGTCACTTTTCCTTTATTCACAGGTTATCTGGTAGTTTATGATATTTGCTTAAGTTATTACACAAATATACTGTTAAGGGTTTCTGTGATAGGGCTTCTTCGACACAGGTCTGTTAGATCTGAAAGGACGCACTTCAATTAACTTCTCTCTCCCAGGGTGAGGAAACCTGGTTCTAGTACCCTCCCATACTACTTCGGGTGAGACCTTGACCTGCGCAAGTAAGTCATTGCCGAAAGGGCTAGTAGTATAGGGGTTTTTTGGAAAACCTTAAAATTGAACCTGGGTCAAGACCCCTCAAGCCAACAATACACCAATATTACCATTTCCCTCTGTTGATTTTGTTTTTTTATCTAACCCTTTAGCTTCTCTTTCTCAGAGTATGGCCTCATATCCATACCATAGAAACCAACTGAGAATTATTCCTTCTTACAACCAAGGCTCTCTCTGTAATCCTACATCATTGTCAAATATCTCGGACTTCTATGTGGACAATATTCTTATTTTTCCAGCTTTACAGAATGCTACTGCTCTTGGAAATCCTGCATCAAACCGTAATTTTGTCAGTAATTGTGATTTCATTCTACCAAATATTGAAATCACCAGATGCTTGTAGCGTGGCCATATATAATGCTAAAATGGATGAATACCAAGAAGAGATTCAACACAAGCTACAGGTAGTTGGAGAGAGAGCTACTCAGTGATAATGATGATGCTTTTATTGTGATTTACCTTAGCCCTAAGGAAAGTAGTCACCTTGATCGTAAGTGGGTTTATGCTATATAAAATCTTCTATCATAGAAATCTATTGTCTATTCAAACATTTCAGGTGAATCACAGGTTTACCATAACAACAACAAGTCACGCTAGTAGATCTCAGTTAGAAGATCAGAAGCATTCATTTTCATCACAACATACTAGTTTGACTTCCCTAAAGAGAATGGGGTTGGCTTGAATTCCCTAAAGAGGATGGGGTTGTAAAAATACATGGAAAATTTTATTTGTAGAGCACAATGGAATATGTACATTTTAAATTGGCTCTGGTAGGAACATATACTGTCCTTGCAATATGGTTGTTTTATACTCTAAATGGACCCATTGCTCTTAAAATGGGTTATGCCTTTTAGAAAAAAAAGATCGAGTAGAGTACCTTCTACGAAAAAATGATTAATAACCATCAATTTTCATTACTATAATATTTTATAGTTGATTTTGCATCACATATAAAACCTTCATGGACATACCTGGTTCTTATATTGATTTCAACTGCAAACATACATTTTTTTCGGCTCTGAAATTGCAGTTTCACTAATTTGTGCCAACACCCCCACTTAGGTATGGCCAAATTTGGGCTTATTTTGACCAAATTTGTTCCCAAATCCTTTGTGCCAAGTTCTGATCTGAGTGCCCAATGAAGAAAATATGTTTACAGAGTGATGAAGTCTCTGGATCCTAGAAGTTCTGATCTAAGTGCCCAATGAAGAAAATACGTTTACAGAGCGATGAAATCTCTGGATCCTGCTATGGTGTTCTTTTTTGACCCTAAGCTTTTGCTTTTGCAGGATTATTGTGATTTTTTTATACAGACACGTTGTTGTTTCCATATAAATGACTCTAGTTCTTGTGGCTTCATTGATCAGATCGCATGAATTTTATGCACTTCCTCAACACTATTCTCGAAGGGATTTCCAACATGTAGTCCATCAGAAGTCTAGAGAGCCAACATGCATGAAAAAAAACTCTAACAAGGATGAAAGTGTAGAGAGGAAGAACCATGTGTAAGTTGGAGAAACAAATTGTGGGATTTCGCTGGCGTGGAGGGAAAATTTGCAGATTGGTCTTCACTCAAATATCTGATTCACAAACAATCTCATATATTTCTATTTAAATATAGATCAAGCCTCCATTCGTGATAGATCTCACAATTCTTTAGTGACCCAACACAAAATACAAATAAAAAAACAGAGGCAAGATAACATAGAAGCAAGACTTTTCTCTTCATGTGGCAGTGTTTCCAGCTTTGTGTAAAACTTTAGATTTGTGCCTTATTTCATTATTTCTTCACTGTAATGAGATTATATTGCTCTCGTTTTGGCCTTCTCTGAGGCTTGTTGCAGCATATATTATTTTATTTACGATCATAATCGCATGCACTTAGTTTTCTTTTGTTTTCTATTGTTTGATATAGAAATAAAACCAAACCATATGTATAGAACGCAAGATAAATCAAACTGTTGGATAATGTTCAATCAACAATGAGTACAATTGTCAGTTCTTTCAAAATGAATCCATCAAGTTCTAGTGATGAGACTAGATTCAACACAAATTTCAAAAGATTAAACTTGTGGTAAATTTTGCAAGAGGATGTAGTTCAATGCCCCCATTTGGTCTTCATCAATTCTACAACATATTTTCTTCAAGCAACAAATCTTTGTTGTACATCTTCAATGGCTTCTTGCATATGAATACCATGAGGAATGCAAAGTTACCATGAGGAGAATGAATTTATTAGCCCCTGTAATACTTAGGAGACTCTAAATAACCTCACTTTGACTTAAAACATATATTTCACCATGCATGGATTTGATACTATGTTAAGAATTAGGTTATATGAGACAAGAGAAGAAAAGTGGCAGAAAAATCCTCTCAAATATGGAAAGAATATTTGTGATTGGGAAAATTTGATTCTTAGAGTGAGAAATTGTGGAAAGTTTATTTATCATAGCACAACAGTGATTAATGGCTCTGATTTGCAGTGCATTTAATGGAACATAATAGAAGTATATGTAGCAGTTTTGGGGAATGCAACCTATCCTCATGCATGGAACTTTCTTAAGGGTGACAAGAAGCTTGGTGTTGGTATCCGGAATGATGCTAGCTGAAGCAAATATTTTTTGGACACTAGTAAAAAACATCAAATTGTTGCAACAAAGCACTCAAAATCTCTTGGGTCAAAGGACATAGTAGCAGACCCTATTATTTATCTTCCAATAGCTGCAAAATAATTTTCCTTTTACCTGCATATTGTTGTTTTCTTTTCTCCACTTCCATTTTCATATTAAATTCTCTCCTTTTCATAAACTCCTATATTATGCATAATTTGTTATTTCTTGTTTTAATTTTAAGAAAAGGAATTTTTCACATTATAATAGGTTACTTTTTTTTAGTAAATTTAGGTACTAATATAATAATTAGTATACAAAAGGACAATGTTCCTAGGTTGTCTATCAAACCTCTAATGATTGTATCTTTGTTGGTTTTCAATATTAATTGATCATCACATCTATCCAAATTGCCATCGTAATGAAAGTGTATAATGGCAAAATTCTCTAAAAGAAACTAACATCGAATTCCAATGATAGTGATAAAGAATTGAACAAACTTAAATATTTGGTTGGATGGTTATGAACATGGGATAGTTAGCAAGCTCTTTCTTCAAAATTGGTCGCTGCTTAGTGAATCATGTCATTGGATTATATTTTGTGCATGGTTTGGATACAAGATAAAGTGAAACCATGTTTGGCAATGCAAAATGCATTGGTGAGAAAAAAATCAATGCAAAATATTTTCTCATCCTCAAACTCTCAACAGATCCATCAACATTGAGAGCTAGGACCGATGATCTTGCATACATTGTTAGGAATATTATTTTTGGCTACTTTAGCGAGAAAAATGGGTTTCTAATTTACATGGAGGATTCTCATCTTACTCACATTCAATCCATTGGAAGTGATGCAATTTATCAGGAAACAACAATAAATTCATTCTGGGAGGATTGCAAATATGTAGATGGTGTCATGATTGCTCATTTTGTCCAAAAAAATGTTGCAATGAGACACACAATGATTTAAATGGAGGAGGTGTGGACGATTGAAGAAGTTTCCTTCAATTTCGCTAGATTATCTATGGATTGTTGTATTCCTCTTGTAGACATAAGATGCAGTCCTATGAGTAAGACCTATGAACTTCCTTGTGAAGACAAAGGAAAATATACTATTGGAAACAACTGACCAAAGGTGGTTGTTTTGGGAAAGCCTTGGGAGAATCTTGATAATATAATTTTAAGAGTAGAATTCTAATCATTTTCTCCACCTATTTGAGCACTCGAGCCATTCTCAGAGTTGTATTTAAAGGAAATGTGTTATTTTCTTTTTTCACATGTCATCAAAGTGCATGTAAGGCCTCTGAAGTGTACAATTTTTATTTTGGTTTCCATGGTCGAGAGTGCAAGAGCCATGCCAACTTCAAATTGGATGAAATTTTTACATATCGAATCAGATTTCCCTACAGATCCTGCTTGAATTCTCTTTAGTACATGCAAGAGATGAGAGACATCTTGTTGCTCGAATATATGCATTGCTCTGAATAATATTGCCTTGGGAAATTCATTAAAGGAAGGAAACCGATTTAATATTCCCTTTTAATTCATTGACTGATTAATTGGTTCATCCAACATTGTTTTTGTTGACTTCACTGTAAAAATAAAAAAAATATCAACCAAAATTCTATATACAGTTTCAAATTAATCACTAGCATGAAGCTAACTTCTCTGCAAAAATAGGGAAGTTTCAAGACAATGTATAATAGCTTGCATGGCAATCATGTTGATAAAACCTTCCAAGGAATAAGACCACATCAGTCAACAAGAGTGCCATCATACTTAATACTATCAAAGAGTGGTCAATAGAAAAAGTGAATTGACGGACCCTCATTACTTGCATTGGTTCCTTATCCTTCATCCAACCCTAAAATTTTAGACCAAGGTTAACATTTTGAAGGAAAATTAAGAAAAGTCACATGATCTTGTGAAATAAGATTTTTATCACTACCATTAACTATATTGCAACAATTTTACAAAAACAAAGCATCCTTGTCTAAATTGAAGTAGTAAGTGATGATTAAGACTAATTGTGGGCTTAGAATTGTTTTTCCATTTTTTTTTGAATTGTTAGAATATCGTACTTAGTAGTAGAGGCATTCCCACCATGGATTGGGAAGTCCACAACAACCACTTATGTAACTGGGATTGTTGACTATAATCATTTTAACCTTATCCTTCCTTTTGCTCAGCCATTGAAATATGTGTTGAGAACTCTTTGCTTAAGACATCCCTCATTAGAATGAGGCATACCATTAGCGATAATAACAATATTCTCGTAACATTTCCACAATAATTACAATTGATTTTGGGCTGAAACTTAGAATTATGGGTATCTTTTTCATGCCTTGTAAAAAAATGAAGATGACAAGTGGAAGGATCAGAAGAAGAGCGATTAGAAAACATCCAATGAGAGGAGCTTGAATCGTTGTCAATGATGCTCCATGTTTAGGGATCACTTCTGTAACTTGCTTTCAATATTCAAGGCAAGCCAGAAAGCCTTGCACCAATGAACTGAGTGCACGCAAAGTCCATCTTGTGTTGAATATGAAATAAGAGACACTTGATATAATTGAAACATTAATCCCCGATGATGAATTTTTCAATATACTAATGAACAATCAATACCATCAATTGTCAGAGAGGCAGCCACCACTAAGTATCTCCTTCCTAAGAAGTACAATACAAGATAAATGAAGGCAATTTTGAATGGGTTACCAAATTATGTGAAGGCCAATTTTGAAAAATGTTCGTCAACAAAAGTCGTATGGGACAAACTTCATGATCTTCACTCAAAAGGAGTGTTGACAATGATCTCTAGTCAAAACGATGATGGAAAACAAGAAAGAAGTCCAAAATCCATCAAGGAAGTTAAAGATAAGAGAGATGAAAACAAGGCTAAAGAAGACATAGAAGATGAAGAGAACAAATAATACTTTGAAGAAGATCTCCTGAATAAAATTATGGCTTCCATGGAAGAGATTAACAGGTTGAAAAAGGAAAATGGGGAACTTGAGAAGAAAGCACCAGTTGGTGACCAAAACAAGACAAGGAAGGAAGCTGACTTTGTCAAGCTTTAAGTTCAAGAAAGAGATGAAGAGCTCACTAAAATTAAGGAGGAATTTCATCAAAACAAAAGAAAGCACCATGAAGAAGTCATATCTATGACAAATCAATTGGATAAGGCAAAAAAAAAGGAAGAAACTTTGTCAAACCACCTTGAAAAAAGACTTAAGAGCTTGAACAATCATGAAGTAGAGATTGGTCAATATAAGGAAGAGGTCTCGTCTCTTAGATCTCAACTAGAAGAAGCAAGGAAACAAGAACAAAGAGCCGAGAAGGTGATGAAAACTTTTGCATTCATAGAAGGACAAGTTGATGAAGTAGAAAATGAGAGAAACACCATGATATGCCAACTAGAAGAAAAGGATAAAGAAATCTTCAAACTAAAAATAGTCATCAATCTTTTCAAGGCCGAAACATGTGAAGCTACAAGAATAAAATAATGAATGGAGAGCAGTCTAGCAAAGAAGAATGAAGAAGTCTTCATATTGAAATCAAATATCCTCTCCCTTAAAAATGAAGCACACGAAGAAACGAGGATGATGGAAGAAATGAAGAAGAAACTAGTTATGAAAGATGAAGATTGTGAAAAGTTGAAAGGAGAAATTGTCTCTCTTAAAAAGGAAGCTGACTTGTTGAATAATAACTTGAAAAGCTCTCAAACCCTAGATGACATCCTAAGTCATCAAAGGTCCCCCGTTGATAAATCAGGGCTTGGCTATGCAGATGAATCCTCAAGCAAGGATGATAATGTTTCAAAAAACAAGGATGTGAGGAAGCCAGGAAGAAATGATACTCCCAGTTCCAGCAAAGGCAAGAGTCAAGATGACCTTAAAATAAACCCTACTCCAAGGAGACTTACAGATGGTGTCAGGAATACAAAAGGCAATGAATATCATCAAAGAATTCCAAAGTAAAAATACTTCAGAAGTACTTCAAGGAACTCTTCATCTCCCAGGTACCAAATTATATTTCTTGGATGTTGTTATTCTTGTACAAACTTTGGGCACATGGAAAAATATTGTAGGGCATATCACAAAGACAAATATAATGGTCCCTGTCAATCTTCTAGAAGCAATTTTGCAAGAATTCATGATTTCTTATTCATGAACAATATAGAGTGCTTCAATTTCCCTAGCATTGGAAATATGGCACGTGATTGTAACTTGACTTGGATTCCTAAACAAGCTAAAACCTCGACAACCAAGCCAGAGAAGAAAGTTACACAAGTATGGAGAAAGAAGCAAGTTGAATCTAGAAGTCTCTTGAACACTACAGCCAACAACTCATGTTGTTGACTTGATGAATTCATCCTTGATATTCCAAGTGTTTGAAGATGAGACTATGCTGAAAAGGAGACCATGCATACTATTAGGGGGGGCTGGTGACTCATGACTATTCTTGCAGAAACAATCTATGAAGAGTCTTATGAAATCGTTGATGGATCATACATGCACAATATATAAAGATCATCTCCATTAAAGAAACATGATTTGTTATGCACCCAATATACCATTGTTGAATATGTCTTCCACTTGATCACAAGGATGCAATCTTCTTGTCGAAGGAAAAAAGAAGAGCTAGCGGAGGTTATGTAGACAGGGGGAGTCAATTGACTATTTACGTGAATATATGCAAAGGCTTAGGGGGAGCAAGTTAATTGAAGAGCACCATGACAGTGAGAGAAACGTATCTACCTATGAATAACTATTATTGATGAAGAAAATATGATAAAAGAAGCATCTTGATTGTGGGAGCACTTGGGCAACCCATTTGCCATTGATGTCAAAGGCGGAGAGAATGTTGAAGGGCAAGAATATTGCCATCAATAATAAAGGGGGATATTGTTGATCTATGGTTTTCATTGATGTTAATAGAATGATGTCATTGTTGAAGATAATGAAAACCCTAAGTCTATACTAGTACCTATGTTGTTGCACAAACCATAAATCCTAAACACATAAAACCTTAAAATCCCTATCTTATAAAATCCTAAATTCTAAACCTTCCTCTAAAATTCCTAAAACCCTAACCATAAATTTACACTACCATACATTACCTTATGCTACCATACATTTACACTACCAAACATTACCTTATGCTACGACAC
Source organism: Pinus albicaulis (assembly GCA_034641835.2). Lineage (NCBI taxonomy): Eukaryota > Viridiplantae > Streptophyta > Pinopsida > Pinales > Pinaceae > Pinus > Pinus albicaulis. Next base: position 180,251,047 of record CM076572.1, on the reverse strand, counting down.
ACACTACCATACATATTTAATAAACATAATCCTTGGTTCCAAATATGTTTTGAAACAACATAAAAATTACTTATTAACAACAATGAACTAACGTTGATTAATGGCAAACATGGCATACATATTCCCTATGACCATACATGGCAGACATAACGTTGGAAGCATAGTTTAATACATCACTCATGGGATACAACACTTGCATGGTAGACAAGGTCTTCTATGATCCATCTTTCACGTGGCAAACAAGGTCTTATATGATCCATCACATGGTATATAGATGTAATGCATATATCACATGACAGACATATTGTTTTTAAATGATATACTAAAGATATGTCGGCTACTAAAAATATGACTGTCGGCTCCCAAACATATGTATATATATAAATGATGTGTTGAAGTCAATATGGAAACAACAGCCTCAGTGGTCTCCACATACCCCTATAGTCGTTAAACAACATCAGAAAAATACATACGCAGAGGATAAATAAGCGAGGACAACTAGGGAAAAATCAAGGTGTTGGCAGTTTGGTTTTTGAAACAAAGACGTCTGACAGTCTCAAACCACAGAAACCTGCAGTCTCTTTATTAAATAAACGTTTCAGCAGAATGAAAATCTTCTAACTTGTTTCAAGAACATACTCGTAATAATGTTGTTGTAATTTGAGAACTAGATTTGGACGTGCAGATTTTGTTCAGTGATAACTGATTTCTGTTGTGGGTTTATCCATTTAAGATTCATTCAAAAATTGTCTTCGCATTAATCATTGGTCTCGACATTGTTCCATACCCTTGCAATGTGTGTATATATGTGACATCGATCCTCTGCAGTGTATGTATATATGAGATTGAGGCATAAGCTCACATTTGGAGTAATACAGCCTCTTCCTTGGACGTGTGGTGGCATAATTCACACTTGTATGGAGCTCGAATCCTCTTGAAGTGCATAACTCAGATCCAAAGAGAATAAAAAGATGTCGGACCTATTGGACAAGAAGCTTGGAGTAAAACATTCTCGTGGAGGCTCATAGAAACATGGATTGGCCACCTGTTTGCTGACTGTTGTTACACTTCCCTCGGATCTGCAAGCTTGGGTGTGTCCTTGTGGAAGCATGAACCTACAGTTCTATTTGGTTAGTCGTTCAAATAGTGATAAAACTTGACAAGCCTTAAACTATTCAAATAGTCTGCAAGATAAAAGGATCACTGGGAGGTTGGAGAAAAATGGGGGGAGAGAACACTTCATCAGAACAGGAATCGTCATTCTGGGGGGTGAGGAAGGAATTTTGGATGGAGAGGTTTTCGTATTTGAACAAGTATAGGAAAATATTTGGCAGGGACAAACCTCTGCCCAAGTGGACTGATGCGGATGTGGAGGAGTTCATCCAATTGGATCCCGTCTATGGCCCTCAGCTAAAGCTCACGCGAGAAGCTTGTCCATGAAAAGTAAGTTTACGAGGGATTGACAATGGTTGTGGTGGAGGGCTGTTTTCACAGGCCCATGCATTACTTTATTCTTGGTACTTTGGAAATGTCAATACCGATTATCATGGGTTTCTTATTTTCTAGGTGTTTGTCCATCGTTGACAACCTATATGTTCAATGTGTTTATATAACCTACGTTGGTTAATTTCAAGGTGTGTAGGTTGGCTATATGTTCAATGTGTTTATATAACCTACGTTGGTTAATTTCAAGGTGTGTAGGTTGGTTGTATTGTCATTGAACGACAAGGCAAACTGGTTTTTATTGTGTCTCAAGCCAAAACTGGTTTTAATGGAGTTGCTATGGTATACTTTTTATAAACTTGCTTGGCCATCAAATGGGCTACTTGCATTGAATTAAGTTGTGACTTTCTTGATGGAGGGACATGAAATGAAATTTCAAGAAGAAATAACTAGATATATTACTTTTGATATAGAATCATGTATTAATAATTATAATGGGAATGCTGGTATCTGTTTGTGAATGTAAATTTGGAGTTGGAGATGAACGAGAGGAAATCACAGATATATATCAAATGGAGTTGGAATTGAATGTAAAGAAATCACAATTATCTATCAAGTAGATTGGTTTAGAATATTTTGCCACAAGTTAGCTTTTAAACTCACAAAATCTTAAATTTCATTTCAAACTTGATCACAGGAATCATTATAAACTTGATCGCTTAGAGCTACCATCATATATGAAGGAGAAAATGCAAAACCAAGTAGTGGAGTTGGTGCATTTTTTTACAATAAAACTTGCAATACATAATCAAACAACGGTTGAACGACATGAATGGATTGCTTAAAAGTTCTTTAGTACTTTCAGTGTACAAAAATGGCTATTTTTGAGCTACAATTCTAGAAATGTCATCAACTGTTCATGCAATTTCTTTTAGAGCCAAACTGTCAGTGAAATGTGATACCACCAAACCTTTCATGCTTAGTAATAAAGTCCTAATGAGGGCTTAAACTATATATAAAAAAAAAGGTTTTCAAACAAGCCTGAATGGATCGTTAACTAGATATATTACTTTTGATATAGAATCATGTATTAATAATTATAATGGGAATGCTGGTATCTGTTGTGAATATAAATTTGGAGTTGGAGATGAACGAGAGGAAATCACAAATATCTATCAAGTGGAGTTGGAATTGAATGTAAAGAAATCACAATTATCTATCAAGTAGATTGGTTTAGAATATTTTGCCACAAGTTAGCTTTTAAACTCACGAAATCATAAATTTCATTTCAAACTTGATCACATGAATCATTATAAACTTGATCGCTTAGAGCTACCATCATTATATGAAGGAGAAAATGCAAAACCAAGTAGTGGAGTTGGTGCATTGTTTTACAATAAAACTTGCAATACAGAATCAAACAACCGTTGAATGACATGAATGGATTGCTTAAAAGTTCTCTAGTACTTTCAGTGTACAGAAATGGCTATTTTTGAGCTACAATTCTGGAAACGTCATCAACTATTCATGAAATTTATTTTAGAGCCAAATTGTCAGTGAAATGTGATACCACCAAACCTTTCATGCTTAGTAATAAAGTCCTAATGAGGGCTGAAACTATATATAAACAACAAGGTTTTCAAACAAGCCTAAATGGATTGTTAACAACCCTTACTGTTCATCGATTTATATTAATCACAGAAACAAGGGTGTTGCTCATAAATTATGCCGTAGGGAGTTATTTGATTTATACAGGCCAGTTCTGCTTATTCCTGTCTACAAGAAATTTGAATATAACTTGGGGAGATGATAATCAATATTGACATTGGATTTATCAGGATGAGTTCAGGTAATCCAACACTCTGTTCTTTGTTTTTTAGGTTAATACTAACAACAAGACAGTATGTAAAGAAAATATAATAACACACTTTTGACTTTTGACTACAGTTTCAATGAGATAGCTAAACTAATTGCAGTATGTTGGCATGAAGTGAAAGGTCAATTTGACTGCAAGTTTTTGTCTCCTGGTGTGGCATACCCAATAATTTTAGAGATTTTTAATGTGTATGGCTATGTTGTTATGTCTATAGAGAAACTTATTGGGTAATTTGGAAAATGGAATATTTTAATTTCTAATTGTACCATTTTCAACTTTATTGTATCTCTACTTGACTGATGGAAGAAATTCAATGTACAGAAATGAATGGTAGGAAGTTTCTCTCATTTCATTATGTTTAGTAGTACTAGTTCTCTAGTAGTTTCAGTGTACAGAAATGGCTATAACAGCTCCTCCATGGAATCTCCCATTTCATTGTGTTAAATTTTATGCATTTCTATAATACATTCAATGTACAGAAATGACCATGTGAAAATTTCTTTCGTCATTAACAGTTAGCTGAAGGAGTACTCACCATTAGCAGTTGCTCGAGGACTAATTTGTATGATTGCTAAAGATTTAATGACTATCTTTTTAGCCTTGGAAAGTTTTAGTTCATGTTCGTATTTATTATCTGCATGTATTAGCTTTTACGGATTGGGAAAATATGATCGGTAGGGCGAGATAAGAAACTGGAAATCAAGCTGGGAATCACCTCCAAAACGCAGTGAGGTATGGGGGCAAGGGCTTAGGATTAGGGCACTCATTCCCCAGATCGCCTAAGGGCCTGTGTCATATAAATTATTCTCCTAGAACCTGAAGAGAACATAGAATTCTGAGTGGATTTGTCCTTTTGAGATTCTAGTGGCAACTTTTTAGAGATGAGATGAAAATCAAGGAGTATTTTCAAGATAATTTCCTCCATGTGACGCCTTTTTTGAGTTTGTTAAAGCAGTAGTTCCCAAGAAGGGTTAAAATTATAGAAGTTTTTGTCTTTGTTGACAGCTAGTTGGATACGGAAAATCAGACTCGATTGAAAGGGGATGTTTATGCTTGATAAAATTATAGCTATAAGGTGGTTTTTAATGGGCTTAGCGGATTGGTAAAAAAAATTCTCTGTCAAAATTAATCCTTGATTTGAAACAGGTTACATTGTAACCCATTGTCTAACTCGTCTAACTAGTGGTTTGGCTCTCTGGAAGATCACCACATATTCTACTGTGTCAGTAAATCCATAAACCCAAAATCCAAAAAGGGGAATTTATCGGTTATGATATGTACACTAGAAATAACAAAGATTTTAGCAAAGGCATTACGAGTTTTGACAAATGTAGTTTGGACAAATTACAAGTTTGGACATCAACATTTTAATTAATGGTAATAAGAAATCAAACTCGTAATCCAGTATGTTGTTTTTGTTTTTTTGGTTATGTGATTAATTTGTGCTAATTTATGCATATCAAAGTTTTTGGAATGTAATTTCTGTAGCCTAGTTCTTACGCACTATTCAACAATGAACCTATTGGCTGTAGAGGAAATCCTTGTATAAAATAAGATTCCCTTAAGGGGACGAAAGTATACTCCTTGCAATTACGAAACCAAACCAGATACTAAGAAATACAGAGGAAATGGACGCAGAGATAAAGAATTTGCTTCAAAAATATTAAAGAGGTTGTTAATGCTCAAAACTTACACAGATCAAGACCCTTTCTGCCGTAGATGGAAGCAGAAATAACTGCACGTGCAGAGAGAGACAAAATTGTTTTCATGTTGTTGACTAATAGCTTTCCCTCGACCCTTTACCTCGACCCTAATAGAATAAGACCCACAACAAAACCCTAATCACTAAGCCAGTGGGAGATGAGCGGGAGATGTGTTTTGGGCGAGAGATGTGTTTTTTAATTTTATGTCTAAAAATTAAACTAAAAATGAATACTCCATCACTCCATCCTTCTACTTTTCCAAACATCATTTTTAATATTATGCTCTCCAAATATCATTTTTAATATCATACCTATTGTTGTTTTGATGGATGGTGAGCGCACTCCTTGATTCTTTGTAATGTTAACAATGGTTTAAAAGGAAGTTTCAAAAATCAATTTAATTTCATTCTAATAAACTTATTTTAAAAATATTGATGATGAACCACATAGAAAGGTGTCGACTTTAAAAAATTTGTGATTTATGTAGAAGAGTTTTTAAAGGAATTAATTAATTAATTATTAAAATAAAATTGAGATAAAATAGTAAATTTAGGAGAGTTTTTTGCCACCCATGGAATTGACGTGATCGTAGGTCCCAACTAGACCTGCTCTCATTTGGAATGGCTAATCCCACAGGTTTTAAGGATTGTTATAAGGGTTAGGCGAATAATGAGTTAGTGGTTAAGGGATTAAGGATTAAGGGCTTAGGGGATAAGGGAATAAGGGCTTAGGAGTTAAAGGTTTAGGGTTTAGGGGTTAGGGGAATAATGAGTTAGTGGTAAAAGGGTTAGGGATTGGGGGCTTAGGGGTTAAGGGGTTAGGGATTGGGATATTAGGGTTTAGGGGATTAAGGCGCATTTAGGGGTTAAGGGAATAATGAGTTACTGGTTAAGGGATTATGGATTCAGGTTGGGGGAAATGAGTTAGTGGTTAAATGGTTAGGGGTATGGGGGTTAGGGGTTAGGGGAATAATGAGTTAGTGGTTAAGGGATTAGGGATTGGGGGCTTAGGGGTTAGGGGATTTAGGCGCAGTTAGGGGTTAGGTGAATAATGATTTAGTGGTTAAGGGATTAGGGATTACGGGCTTAGGGGTTAGGGGATTTAGTAGTTAAGGATTTGAGGGGTTAGGGGCAAGTGGTTAATGGGTTATGGGTTAAGCATTAGCGGTTTAGGTTTTTAGGGGTTAAGAGGTTAAGGGGTTAGGGGTTTAGGTGTTAGTGGTTTAGCGGTTTAAGGGTACGACAAAGATAATGATTATAGGGTACAAAAACACTATAAGGTTTATAGGTTGATTGATATTGACACTGATAGGGTAAGCTTCAATAGTGAAGTTATTTTTTATGAGGAGTTTGGACCTTTCCAAAATTCTCCCAAGTTTTGAATTACTCAGAAGCTGGAAGGGGTTAGGGATTCAGGTGTCAAGCTTCAGGTAGCTGCACTTGAAGGGGAGTGGAAGATTTTGAGCATGATGAGTCTCCTAGACTAGTAATTTATGATCTAGATATAGGTGGTCCAGGTCATGCTGACAATACTGACTTCCAAACATTCTGTAGAAGATCCATAGAGTTTGTAGAGCTTGTCAGGCAGGGAAGCTACATTGAATACCATTTTATGAAGGATAAGCTTGGAGAGCATAGAGGGTCCTTGAGTTGGTACTTTCAGACATATGTGGACCAATGAACATGACATCAAACACTGGTGCTAGGTACTTCCTTCCATTTGTTGATTATTTTGGTAGAAAATGTGGGTATATTTTCTATAATTAAAATATGATGTGTTTAATGAATTTCAAAAGTTCAAAGCATTAATAGAGAAAAAATTAGGTTGTCATATTGCCTCTCTTAGATATGATACTGGTGGGGAATTATATTTAAAAGATTTCAATAAATTTTGTGCTAAACATGGGATCCAAAGATAATATACTACACCTTACACTCCACAACAAAATGTATTGGTTGAGAGGCAAAATTGTACTATCACAAAGATGGCCAGGTTTAAGTTGCAGAGGAAGTCTATTCCAAATAGGTTTTGAGCTGAGGAAATGTTCAGAATAGTATACCTATTGAATAGATCTCCTACGATGGCGATGAAGTAGAAGGTCATATAGAACCATGGTTTGGAAGAAAGTCCAAGAAATTCATCTTAAAGTTTTGGTTCTACTGCCTACACTTAGATTCTAGCTAAGAAGATAACTAAATTAGATCCAAAGAGAAAAGCTAGTGATTATATGGTACAACAATAGTATAAGGTTTATAGGTTGATTGATATTGACACTGATAGGGTAAGCTTCAATAGTGAAGTTGTTGTTGATGAGGAGGTTGGACCCTTCCAAACTTCTCCTAAGTTTTGAATTACTTAGAAGCCAAGTGCCAATGTGTGTCAGGGAGTGTTATGCATGTTATGAAGTGGTAGGGCATGTCGAAAAGTGCTAAGTTGAGAATGCCAATGCATGTTGAGGAATGTTAAGGAGTACTAGGACAACACAAGGGAATAATAGGTAAAAATACATGGAAGTGAATGAATATGATGGTATGTAGGGAGTGGCAATGAGTGATAGTTGTCATGCCAAGGAGGGAGTGAGAAGGTATTCTAAGAAATCACACACCTTATTGACCACTCAATTCTTACCATTCTCACACCATAACAGAAAACCATAAAAATGCCATTCTTAAAATCTATTGTGTATTTTCCTAATGTCATTCAAGTATAATCTCTCAATTACTTATGTCAGTAATGGTGAGATCATTTTTTAATTATCTTAAAGGAACTCTTTCTATACATGCACCCTATCAAACATAAATCATCGAGTAAAAAAGAATGGAAATGAATGAATAAGAGGGTGTGTTGGGGGTGTTAGCGAGTGTCAAGCATGTCAAGGGGGGGTGGAGGGTGACAAGGCATACTAGGGAATGCTATGGAATTTAAAGAAGTGTCAGGCTGTGCTAATATGTTCTAGATAATGTCAAGGCATGCCAGGCATGCCAAGACATGCCATGTGTTAAGGAGGGAGTGTTAGAAAGTTCTAGGTGTGATAAGAAGGGAGTGACAAGGTATGTTAGGCAATTCCAAGGCATGATAGAGTGCTAGGAAAGCATACAAAGTTGTGCCAAGTTCCAGGGTGTGCCAATGTGTGCCAAGGTGTTTTAGGGAGTGCTAGAGAAACACAAGGTAGCACTATGTCACAATGTATGGAAATGAATGAACAATAGTGTGTGACAAGGAGTTTCAACGAGTTCCATGTGTGATAAGGAGGAGTGAAAAGGCATTCTTGGAAGTGATAAGGAATGATAGAGTGCTAGAGTGGGATGCATCCAAGATGTGCCAATGCATGCAAGGAAGTGTTAACTAGGAGTGCCCGGGAAACACAAGGGAACACTACGTCAAAATCCATGGAAATTAACAAATAAGAGTTTGGGATTGGAAGTGTCAGTGACTTCCAGGTGTGCTAAGGAGGGATTGACAACGTATGCTAGGCATTGTTAAGGCATGCTAGAGGCCAAGACAACATGCCAAGATGTCCTAGGTGTTAGGGTGTACCAACACGTGCCAAGGAGTGTTAAGGAATGATATGAAACACAAGGGAGCACTTGGTAAAAATGCATGAAAATGAATGAATATGAGTTTGTGACTGGGATTTTCAATGAGCTCTTATAGGTGTGCTAAGGAGAGAGTGAAAAGGTATGCTAGGTAGTGCCAATGAATGCTAGAGTGCTAAGGTGGCATGCCAGGATGTGTCAGGTGTTAGGGTGTACCAATGCATGCTAGGGAGTGTTAGGGAGTGTCAGGTAAACAGAAGGAAGCACTAGATAAAAATGCATGAAAATGAACGAATAAGAGTGTGTGATATGGAGTGTCAATGAGTTTTAGGTGTGTTAAGGAGGGAGTTACAAGGTTATATTCTAGGCAAGGCCAAGGTATGTTAAACTACCAAGGTGTGTCAGGAAGTGCTATGGTGTGTTAGGGAGTGTAAAATCATGTCAAGGAATGTAGGGGATGCTAACACATGCCACACAATTCCAAAGCATTTAAGACATATCAGGTGTTATGGCATGTAAAGATGTAAACTATGTTTCTTAGTTGTTTTACGACCACAGTTGTATGTGATGAGCCTTGTATTGGTAACTTGTTAAGTGGGATCAATTGAGATTGGACATGAGTAGTCTAATATGAGTTACATGTAGTTCTTAGGTGAACAAGGCATATGTTGAATTTCCACGACACATGAGAATTTGGGTTTTGTCTTAGAATCTTGATGCAAACACACTAAAGTGACACAACACATCAACTTTTCACAATGAAATCTACACACATCAGGGAATCAATTAGTGCACATGAAATTTTTTAACTTTTTCAAACCTTTCTTCGTTAAATTACAAACTGTAATAAAATAGGCTAGAGCTCTCGTACCAGGGATGATGGCCCTTTACAGTCACACTAATACAAGGAATACAACTAGGACTTGGTGTAGTCCTTTGACAACCAATATACCTTGAACAAGACAACACTTGAGCCAATTTTTTATGGTGGACAAACATAGCCCTTTCAATCCACATGTTTTAAAAACATCTGGCAGGACCTCTTTCCTCCAATTATACAACTCCTCAATCTACCTTGATAAATGAACTAAATTTCTTTATGTTACTAAACTCAGCTCAAAAAAAATTCCCTCTATGTACCTCTTTTTTCCTTTAAGGTCTGCAACACTTAAAGTTTTCAATTAGCTGTTCACAACTCTATTGTGAACAACTCTTTGGTCTGCCCACTTTTTCCATATTGCTACTCCAAGATGACAAGTCTAGGGATATGGAGGTTTCCCTTATTCTCAATGACACAATACTCTACAATACAGTGAAATAGGGCTAGTTGGCTAGTTGGCTAGCCCACTTGACCATGGCACCCTCTATTTGATGCAAGCAAGGTGAGGGTGGATTCGGTACCTTTGTGGGTTCGTCTGTCAGGTTTGCCTCTACATTACTGGACAGAGAATCACCTTAGGGGCATAGGCAATATTCTTGGATCCTTCCTGAAGGCCGATCTCTCTTTCTTAGCAATAAATCATAGGCGTGTTGCTCGGATTCTGGTTAATGTTAACATTAGAGAAGGCCTTGCCGAATCTATGAATCTCAGGTGGGGACATTATGTCATTAAACAGATACTTGATTATGAAAATGTTCCCTTCAGGTGCAGAAAGTGCCATGCATATAGGCATCCTGCCTCTGAATGTAGGTTTTTATCTCGTCAAACAAAACGCCAGCGTACTACTAGAACTGAGGTGGAACAGGTCTCGGTGGGGGTTGTTTCTGGTCTTTCAAATAGGCAGCCCACGCCCCCTAACAACTCTTCTTGTGCTTCAAACCTTGTGTTAAATTATTTTAACAGTCCAATTGTAGAAGGCTATCAGTCGATGGGGGCAGCTGCTAGTCCTTCTTCTCGGTTGTCTATGCTCCCATAGATTTCAGATTGTGCTTCGACATCTCTTGTGAAGGTTATTAGTAGTCATATTGAAGAGGACTATCAGTTGGGGGTTGATGGTATGATGAAGGATATGATAAAATTATTGAAGCCTTCTCTCATGGGACCCTTCCCATTTTCCCCTAGCATCAATATTTTTCTAAACAAGGTCTCGTTTTCAGGCTCTAATTGGAAGGATGGGTGTAGGATTTTCCCTGCTGCTGGTCCTCCTCTTTCTTCCCTTTCTTTTCCATTGCCATCTACTCATGAGGAGGATATTGAATCATATCCCAGTGAAGGAATGTTGGTTGCAGAAGTCACTTTAGTTTCTCCAGCCTCTGGTTACAATCTAAGATCTAGTGCAAAAAAAGGTGTTGGTGGGCTGGGGAAGGGGAAGTTCCCATCTTCTCGGGGAAGGGGAAGGATTTATTTTTTGGCTAAAGCCTAGGATAGGGCTAAGATGGATGTTCACGACGGGAGACAACATTCAATAGAGAGGGCGCTTAGAGCAAGAAAACCCCTGAATCCTGGTTTATAATGAAGATCATGTCCTTTAATTGCAGGGGTTTGGCAGGTCCCCATAAGAGATCTGCCTTATTGAGGGTTATTTTTCTGGATAGTCCGGATATAATTTTGCTACAAGAGAATTTAGGAGAAGGGGATGTGGTCAAATCTAGATTGGAAGGCTGGATGCCGGGGTGGTTTTTTGAGACGTTGGATGTTAGAGGGTATTCGGGTGGTTTGGTGGTGGGATGGAATGAAATAGCCATCAAGCCATTGAACACTTGGGGTATGGAGTCGGTCCTGAGTCTAAAATTTCTGGAATTGGAGTTGGGTGAAGCTTTTACTATTTTTAATATTTATGGTCTGTATCAAGATAGGATCCCTTTCTAGGACTCACTCTTAGGTAACCCTTTGCTTAAGGGGGACTCTGTGATTTTGGGAGGGGATCTGAACTTTACATTGGGCCAGTCTGAGGTCTGGGGTCCTCATGCTCAAACTAATTTATTGATAGGTTACTTCACTCAAAAATTTGAGGAGATTCTTCTACTGGATATTGAGCCCATAAAGATGATGCCCACCTAGAGGAACAACAGATGTGGGGAAGGTCGAGTAGTGAAGAGACTAGATCGTTTTTTGGTGGTAGAGCACTTTGTGGACAGGAATTTTCAAATCAGGTAGTGGATAGTATGTGGGGGTGCATCGGAAAATTTTCCTATTTTTATTGAGTTTAAGATTGGGCCTCGAAATCCTCCTAGCCCATTAAAGTTTAGCAAAATCTGGCTCAAGGATGAGACATTTAAAACTCTCGTTCACTCCAGGTGGATTCCTTTCAGTGCTAATAGCACACGCTCTGCGGCATATCAGTTTGCTGATAATATTAAACGTATCAAGGATGTTGTCAAGGAATGGTCGGTTGCTAAGAGACAAAGGGAGGACATGGAATTGAAGCAGGTGGAAGAAGATCTTTGCTTGATCTATGAAGGGAATGGAGGGGGTTTTCTGTCCCAAGATGATAAAGATACTCTTGTTCGTCTCGAAAAGAGTAGGAACTCCCTCCTTATGGATAAGGAGGAATATTTGAGGTTGAAAAGTAGGGCTACATGGTTGGCATGTGGGGATGATAATACAAAAAATTTTCATGCTTATGCTTGAGGTAGGAAGGCAGCTAATACTATTTGGAGCTTGAGAGATGGACAGGGAATTTAACATTCCTCCTTTGAGGCTAAGGCCAAGTTGGGGGTTGATCATTTCAAGGCCCTTTTTAAGGCTCTGGTTCATGCATCTCTTGCAGAAGTGATAAGAGTAGCTCAACTATTTCCGAGGTTTGTGGAGGAGGTAGATAACAGATCCTTGATGGCTGAGGTTTTGGAGAAGGTGTTGGGAAAAATACTGAGAGGGGGGGGGGTGAATCAGTATTTACAACATATTCAAAACTTTTTACTTTTCTTTACTTCAAAACCCATACCCTACTTTCCTGAAGAATACTCGCGTATATACGTGGATACCCTTTATTAAATTCGTGTATACACAAAGAACTAATTATGTAATTAATTCTTCACTTAAACCATTCCATCATTTATTCATCAGATATTCAATAAACAGTAAACATGTGCAGTAAGAACAGAATAAACCATCACACAAAGCATCACACATGAACACCAGGATTTTTAGGGTGGAAACCCAAGCTCTGGAGAAAACCACCGCCTATAGCTGTTCTACCCTTCAATATTTTATTATAGAGAAAAACATCTACAACATATGTGCCGGGTGTGTACTCCTACCAGCACGCAGCAAACCCACCGCGCCGTTTACCACTTCTCCCTCTCGGGAAGGGAGCTCCAACCCCCCCCGACTCGCTACTCACCCTCTCCCCCGGAAGGAGCTACAACCCCCCGACTCATTTACCACCAGCCTCTAAGGGAGCTACGACCCCCTGACTGAAGGCTACCACCCTCAGCACCACCTTGGACCACGTTTCATCAATTTTCACACTGGATCCAACAACTTCAATAGAAAAATACTTGTAGGCCACGTTTCATCATATTTTCAGACTGGACCCTCTTCATAGATTTAAGCTCAGTCATACAACCAAACTGATGTAGACAACTCAGAACAGTATAATACAGATAGCAGCAATACAGCAGAATAGATCAGTCATTTCTTACCACAGACTTCAGCAAACCCTAGTTTCCATACGCGCTTTCACTTCACTGATGTCGCGTATATACGCGCTTCCATTCACACAAACCAGCGTATACTTCAGTACAAATTACATTGCGCGTACACGCTTTATCTTCATTGAAGCTGCGTATATACGCGCTTCTTCTGCGGCGAAGTAGCGTATAGATCTTCGCAGATTTTAGGTCATTTCATTTCTTCGCAGCAGACATTTCACATGCATTTAACCCTTCACTTCGCATGCATGTTCGCCTTCGGGATCTAATCATTCCATAAACGCCCATCTAGCAAATACAAGCACATTTCAAATCTAGATCCCCTCTTCATCATCATTGGTGTATTCTCATCATACACTCGCATTTATGTGTAATGTGTAACCCTTTCCATTCAGATCTACTTCAGAGAGAAGTATTCATTCAAGCTCAGACATCTTGCACCCACACTCATGATTTGCACAATGAATTTCTTCTCCTTATATAGGTTTACCCTTTTCAATACCATGAGCCCCCTTTTCAATACCATGAGCCCAAAACCACATTACATCCGATGGTATTCCTGGACGGGGTCAATTAGGCAGAAAATTACCCAATACAATGGGTCAATACCTTGGTGATTACCCCCGGTTTTGCACTTTTAGAGCGCTTTTGCCCATACGCGACTTGGAACGTTCTTTTCCGCGTGCATACGCGACTTCCCCTAGATAGATCCGCGTATACCTAGAGACATACTCTTTTCATCAAGATTGAGCACATTCTGAATTCCTTTCTTCATTGCCTTCTGTACACACTGTAGATACATCCTATTTAGCTCATCAAGAACATATTCTAACAAGCACAACTTCACTGCGCTCGCTTGTCATCATCTTCATCAAAGTGGTTGCCATCAAGGACAACACTGCATCATATTGCCAACAATCTCCCCACACTCGCAGCATCATATTGCAAATGTATGAGGTTGCCATCAAGGACAACACTCTGCATCATATTGCCAACAATCTCCCCCTTTGGACTTGATGGCAACCACAATGGTGTTTGGTTACCACAACAGATAGGTACATTAAGAATACAATGACACCATGTCACTCTCTCCATTTTTGACATCATTCAAACACCATGTCACTCTCCCCCTTTGACATCAAGGGCAAAGGGAGGACCAAAACCATCATACTCTCCCCCTGAGTTCATGCTAAATCTTCAAGCATATTTTTCAATGAAGTACATGACTCTATGAACTTCCTATCACCAATGACTCATACTTACATCAAAGATCCATCCAGGTGGATTTACATATGAGACTCAACTACCCAACCAAGTGAGTTTACAAAATTTGACTCAGCTACCCAACCAAGTGGGTTTACAAATTCGACAAGTCCTTACAAGACTGAATATTACAATCTTACATCATGGGTCTTAACAAGACCTTTTCATCAAATTACAAATGTGACTTTTCATAACCAACACCAGAAAGTCCTCAAGAAGGAGAACATATTTCAGAATCATCATAATGCCAACAATGCATTATACTCAGCAACGCTAAAGCTCCCCTTGAATCTGTGCATCCAAGCATCCTTTCCATATGACTAAGGCTCCCCCTTAGTTTGTGCATCCTGAACACTTTCACCAACAAATCATCAAGGCATCTTTATCAAAACATGAGAAAAAAATTATGAGAACTAGAACACCACCAGCTATACCAAACAGTATCAGAGATACCAAACAACACTGCAACTGTGCTGAAGAGAGCTGACTCCAAGCAGAAAATTGTCAGCAATCAGACATACGCGGTTTTCTGTGTAGGAACTCGCGTATATACGCGACTGTGTTTCATGAAACTCACGTATCCACTGCCATATTCTAAATTTATGCAGATTTGTTCTTTTGACTGGCAGAGAACACTCCCAGCTTCTGTCTTAGATACTCGAACGCTTCCCTGGGCAGAGGTTTGGTAAAGATATCAGCAACTTGTTCTTTGGAGGGAACATATTCCAACTTCACCTTTTGCTCAAGCACTTGTTCACGTAAGAAGTGATACTTGATGGGAATGTGCTTGGTCTTCGAATGCATAACAGGATTCTTTGAAATACTGATGGCACTTGTATTGTCACACTTAATGGGGACAGGAGGGGTACATTTGATTTGAAAATCTTGTAAGGTTTGCATCATCCAAAGGAGTTGAGTGCAACAAGATGCGGCAGCCACATATTCTGCTTCTGCTGTAGATAAGGCAATATAATTTTGCTTCTTGCTGAACCAAGATACTAACCGGGGTCCCATATAGAATGCACCACCACTAGTGCTTTTCCGATCATCAACACTTCCAGCCCAATCTGCATCAGTGTAAGCATGAAGAGTAAGATCGGCATTCTTTGGATACCATAGACCAAAGTCTTGAGTTCCTTGAAGATATTTTAATATTCTTTTAACAGCCTGAAGATGAGACTCTTTTGGATTAGCTTGGAATCGTCCAACAATCCCAACAGCATGCATAATGTCAGGTCTAGTCCCAGTGAGATAAAGTAAACTTCCTATCATCGATCTATACTCTGGTTGATTCACTGTGGGAGAATCATCATTAGAACTGAGACTGCATCTGGTTATCATTGGTGTACTTACAGGTTTGCATTCTTCCATGCCATACTTCTTCAGAATTTGCTTAAGATATTTTGCTTGAGATAGGAAAATACCATTTGCCGTTTGATGCACTTGCAAGCCAAGAAATAATGTTAGTTCTCCAAGTAAAGACATTTCAAATTCTTGCTGCATGACAGAAGCAAATTTTTGACTCAAAGATTCTTCGTTACTCCCAAAAATGATATCATCAACATATACAACCACAATCAATAGTTTATCATTTTCAACTTTTATGTATAAGTTGCTATCAGCAGACCCCTTTGAAAATCCTTGTTGATGAAGATATTTGTCAAGGCGATAATACCAAGCCCTTGGAGCTTGTTTGAGACCATATAGAGCCTTTTTAAGTCTACAAACAAGATTTTCATCATTTCCCAAAATGAATCCTTCAGGTTGTTCTATATATACTTCTTCTTCTAGATCACCATTAAGAAAAGCAGATTTAACATCCATTTGATAGACTTTGATTTGTTGATAACTTGAAAAAGCAAGAAACATTCTTATGGCTTCAAGTCTAGCTACAGGAGAAAAAGTTTCTTCAAATTCTATACCTTCTTGTTGAGTATACCCTTTGCAAACCAGTCTAGCTTTGTTTCTTACAACATCCCCATTCTCATTTAACTTGTTCTTGAAAATCCATTTAGTTCCAATGACATTTTTATCATGCGGTCTTGGAACCAAATCCCAAGTGTCGTTCTTCTCAATTTGAACAAGTTCTTCATCCATGGCTTGCCTCCAACATTCATATTTGCTAGCTTCATTGACATTGTGTGGTTCAATTGTGGATAGAAGTGCCAGATGACTGGAAGATCCCACAAGAGTTCTCCTTGTTCGTACACCTGATTCCTTGTCTCCCAAGATTTGAGATTTAGGATGATTCTTTTGAACATATCTGGATGGAGTTTTTCCAGATAGATCATTTTCAGTTTCTTCATTGGATCCACTGTCTATATCATTTCCATCTAATGCAGAAGGAAATAAGTCATCATCATCTTCATTTGTTGTTTGTTTTTCTTCTTTAGGGGCTGCAGGAGACTCATCAATAACAACATCAACACATTCAACAATCTTTCGAAGCCTTTCATTATAACATTTGTATCCTTTGCTTGTAGATGAGTAACCAAGAACTATTCCTTTATCTGATCTAGGTTCAAACTTGCCAAGCTTTTCATCATTATTTTTGATAAAGCACTTGCTTCCAAAAACTCTAAAATGCTTTACAGTGGGAGTTTTGCCATACCAGAGTTCATAAGGAGTTTTATCACTGTTTACCTGAACATGAGCTTTGTTGTGAATATTTACTGCTGTGAAAGCTGCTTCTGCCCAGAAAGTGTCAGGTGTTCCAGAGTCATCAAGCATAGCTCTGGCCATATCTTGAATTGTTCTATTCATTCTTTCTGCTACGCCATTTTTTTGTGGAGTGCCAGCTACAGAGAACTGTCTTTTTATGCCATGTTGTTCACAAAATTCAAGGAATTCATTTGATGTATATTCTCCTCCTCGATCAGATCTAAGACACTTGATTTTTAAATCCAATTCATTTTCAGCCATTGCTTTGAAGCTCTGAAATTTTTCAAAGGCTTCATCTTTGTGTTTAATGAACCCGATCCAACACATTCTAGAGTAATCATCAATAAATAAGATATAGTATTCTTCCCCTCGTAGTGTCTTTTTCCTCACAGGTCCACATATTTCAGTATGAATGAGTTCAAGAGGCTTTCTTGATGATCCTTCTTTGGCCTTAAATCGTACTCTAGTCTGCTTCCCGAATTGACAAGATTTGCATATGATATTTTCTGGTGTATTAATATTGGGAAGATCACGAACTGCTTGAAGTCTGCTTGCTTTATTGATTTGAGAGAAGCTTAGATGCCCCGGCCTTCTATGCCATAGCCAATTTTTTGAAGATTTGCTCAGGTAACATTGATCTTTGTAGCCCTTTAGTATATACAGGTTGCTTGGATTTCTTTTCCCTTTTATAATAATTTTACCTGTATCAAGATCACGAACCACACATTCTTTTGAACAAAAAACAACTTCTGTTCCTTGATCACACATTTGACTTACACTTAACATGTTATGCCTTAATCCATCCACATACATGACATCTTTAGCCTTTACCTTTTCTTTTAGAAACACTGACCCTTTTCCTTTAATTATAGCAGGAGTATCATTTCCAAATGTAACTTTCTTTTCCTTTTCTAGAGCATTATATGAAAGAAGTTTGCTTTTGTAACCTGTCATGTGCCTTGAACACCCACTATCGATGTACCATTGATTTTCTTCACCTTCTGCAAATAATGCTATCCCACAATTTTCAACCGGCGGTTCTTTCTTTTTCCACACTTTAGAGCTTGAGGGAACATGTTCTTTTGGCTGGATCTTGTTCCTGCATTCAAATTCTTCATGGCCAAAGTTATTGCAATAAGTACATTCAACTTCACTTTGAAGAGGAGAAAAGTTGTTATAGGTATTCTTCTTTGGTTCGGTATCCAACATTTTCTTTCTTGCTTCTCTTGTCATGATGGTTTTATATGCAACACATTGAACAGCTTTATGACCAAAATTGTGACATGTGAAACATTGCCCATTGAAGTAGAAATTTCTGCGATCATGGAATCTTCTATTTGAATTTACCTGTTGGGTGTAGCGTCTTTGAAAGCTATCCCTGTTAGTGTTCCTTGAATTGAGATGGTCCTGCTTTCCCTATAGAGATCCTTTATTCCCTTGCTGAGTTGCTGAATGTAGTAAACCACCTGTAGCTGCTTTTAGATAGTTTGGTGCTGAAGCTTGAGAAGATTCTCCGGTATATCCAAGACCTATCTTTATAAGAGGAGAACGTTGTACCTTGATAATCTCATCTAAGGTTTCAGATCCTTTAGCAAATCTAAGATTCAAGGTCTTTTCTTTCTCAACTTCTTTTCTTTGACTTACCACTTCACATTCCAATTTTTCAATATGTTTCTTTGCTTCTTCAAGCTGCTTTTCAATGGTCTCTCTGATTATCTTTTGTTCTTATAAGAGAATTTTATAATCTTCTAAGCGTAGTTTGAGTTGATTATTTTCTTCAAGGAAATCATTTTCCTCTAGAGCATCCATAAAAGTATCCTTTTCTTCTTTTTGTTCAAATGCCATGAGAAGTCTAAGATCTTCTTCACATTCTTCCTCAGTATCAGATGACCCATCATTGTCTTCATTAGTATAGTAACTTTTCTTAGAGCTAGATCAGTTCTTATTCCTTCTCACTACTTATTTTCCTTTATAAGGACATTTTGCAGCATAATGACCAACTTTTCCACACTCAAAACATTTGAAAGGAAGCTTACCTTTGAATCTTCCAGTTCCTAGTTGGAGTTTTCTCACGAAATTCGCTTCTTCTTCATCGGATCTGTAGCTGGATTCTTTGACGACTTCCTTTTCTTTTCCTCTTGCAGATACCTTAAAAGCAGCTTCTCTGATTTGAGAAGGACCTCCTTGTCTCATTTCAAAAGCAGTCAGAGTACCATGTAATTGAACAATAGTAAGAGTTTGCAGATCTTGCCTTTCTTCAATAGCTGAGACTTCAGAGTCAAATTTTGAAGTCAAGGATCTTAAGAATTTTTCCACCAGAGTAGTATCAGTTATGGTTTCACCCAAATTTCTCATTCGATTTACAACATCATCTAGACGAAGAAAGAAACTGGCAACACTTTCATCACTATGCATCTTCAAATTTTCATATTCAATTCTAAGAGTTTGGAGTTTTGCATTTTTTACCTTTGTATCTCCTTCATAGCTCAGAATGATTTTGTCCCATATTTATTTTGCTGAATGTAGCTGCATTACTTTAGCAAATTCTGATTCAGACATGCTTCCTAACAAGACATTTACTTCTTTGGCATTGG
Source organism: Pinus albicaulis (assembly GCA_034641835.2). Taxonomy (NCBI): domain Eukaryota; kingdom Viridiplantae; phylum Streptophyta; class Pinopsida; order Pinales; family Pinaceae; genus Pinus; species Pinus albicaulis. Next base: position 180,231,378 of record CM076572.1, on the reverse strand, counting down.
TTTCATACTTCTTCCTTTCGGCTGCATCAGTCGGAATGCTTGCCGGGTATTGATAGCCTTCTTCCACGATTGCCCATACATCTGCACCAAGACTTTGCAGATACGCTTTTGTTCGTACCTTCCAGAATATCAGATTGCTTCCATTGAATAGAGGTGGCTTTATAGACATCACTCCTTCTTGACTTCCCATTACGACGGATCTTCTTCAAGCGATCAAGCTTCTGCAGAAGAACCTGCTCTGATACCAATTGTTGGGAAAAATACTGAGAGGGGGGGTGAATCAGTATTTACAGCATATTCAAAACTTTTTACTTTTATTTACTTCAAAACCCATACGCTACTTTCCTGAATAAGACTCGCGTATATACGCGGATACCCTTTATTAAACTCGCGTATACACAGAGAACTAATTATGTCGTTAATTCTTCACTTAAACCATTCCATCATTTATTCATCAGATATTCAATAAATAGTAAACATGTGCAGTAAGAACAGAATAAACCATCACACAAAGCATCACACATGAACACCAGGATTTTTAGGTGGAAACCCAAGTCGGGAGAAAACCACCGCTGCAGTTGCTCAGCCTTCAATATTTTATTATAGAGAAGACATGTTACAACATATGTGCTGGCGCAGACTTGACCAGCACGCAGGCACCCACCTGCGCTCGTTTACCAGCCTCTCCTGGAAGGGAGCTCCAACCCCCTGACTCGTTTACCAGCCTCTCCTGGAAGGGAGCTACGATCCCCCGATCTCGTTTACCAGCCTCACCTGGAAGGGAGCTACAACCCCCTGACTGAAGGCTACCACCCTCAGCACCACCTTGGACCACGTTTCATCAATTTTCACACTGGATCCAACAACTTAATAGAACAACACTTGCAGGCCACATTTCATCATATTTTCAGACTGGACCCTCTTCATAGATTTAAGTTCAATCATACAACCAAACTGATGCAGACAACTCAGAACAGTAGAATACAGATAGCAGCAATACAGTAGAATAGAACAGTCATTTCTTACCACGGACTTTAGCAAACCCTAGTTTGCATACGCGCTTTTACTTTACTGATGTCGCGTATATATGCGCTTCCATTCACACGAACCAGCGTATACTTCTGCACATATTACATAACCAATTTAATTGCGCATACGCGCTTTTCTTTCAGCGAAGCCGCGTATATACGCGCTTCCTCTTCGGCGAACTAGCATATGGTTCTTTAGAGATTTTAGGTCATTGCATTTCTTCAGAACAGATACTTCACACAGATTTAACCCTTCACTTCAGACAGATGTTCGCCTCTTCTTGGATCTAATCATTCCATAAACAGATCTAGCAAATACAAGCACATTTCAGATCTAGATCCCCTTCTTCATCATTGGTGCATCATACATTCAGATTTATCATTCAAGTGTAACCCTTTCCATTCAGATCTACTTCAGAGATAAGTATTCATTCAAGCTCAGACATCTTGCACCCACACTCATGATTTGCACAATGAATTTCTTCTCCTTATATAGGTTTACCCTTTTTCAATACCATGAGCCAAAACCACATTACTTCCGATGGTATTCCTGGACGGGGTCATTTAGACGAATCATTACCTAATACAATGGGTCAATACCATGGTGGTTACCCCTGGTTTTGCACTTTATGAGCGCTTTTTCCCATACGCGACTTGGCACGTTGTTTCCCGCGTGCATACGTGACTTCTCCTAGACATATCCGCGTATGCCTTGAGACATACTCTTTTCACCATAGATTTAGCACATGCTGAATTCCTTTCTTCACTGTCTTCTGTACTCTCTGTAGATACATCAGATTTACTTCATTAAGAACATATTCTATCAAGCACAACTTCATCAAGTACGTTGTCATCATCTTCATCAAAGTGGGTTGCCATGAAGGACAACACTCTGCATCATATTGCCAACAATCTCCCCACACTCTGCATCATATTTCCAACAGAAGGAATTAAAGGAGGTACTTCATAGCTTCCAAAAAGATAGAAGCCCAGGACCAGATGGATGGTCGATAGAATTTTTCTTGGAACTTTTTGATTTTTTGGGTGCGGATCTGCTGAAAGTAGTGGAGGATACCAAAATTTCAGGGAAGATTCCAGCTTGTTTCAACTCTGATTTCATAGCATTAAGTCCGAAAGTGGATAACCAATCTTCTCTAACTGATTTTCGTCCTATCTCTTTGTGCAACTGTATTTACAAAGTGGTCTCCAAGGTAGTTTCCAGAAGACTCAAATGTATGCTTTCTACTCATATATCTTGTGAACAATTCGGCTTTCTAGAACGGAGACAAATACATGAAGCCATCGAAATAGCTCAAGAAGGTATCCATAGCATGAATACCAAGAACCTCAAAGGGATGGTGTTGAAAATCGATCTCTCCAAATCATATGATTGGGTAAGTTGGTTATATATACGTATGATTTTGACTCACCTTGGCTTTGGTATCGGGTTTATTAGATGGATCATGAGCTATATCACTACAGTCTCTTTCTCTGTTTTTCTTAATGGGGCTGCCTCCCCCTTTTTTCATGCTGAAAGAGGTCTTCTCCAGGGTTGTCTGCTATCTCCACTTTTGTTCTTATTGGTTGCGGAAGGATTGAGCAGGGCTCTTAAGAATGCCAATAGACAGGGTACTTTGAAGGGTATTCAGGTAGCTCCAAATTTATACATTACACATATATTGTTCATTGATGATGTATTAATTTTCTGCTCTGGTTCGGTGAGAGATACGAATACTATAGGAGAGATTTTGGACCTATTTTCCAAGGCCACAGGAATGGAAGTGAATGCTGAAAAGTCTTCAATTACTATTCATTGTTTGAGGGAAGAGGAGAGGCTTGAGTTTATGAGGATCTTTCCTTATAATTTTGCTAGCTTGGATGATGGGCTGAATTATTTGGGTTTCCATTTAAAACCAAACGATTACAAAAAACAAGATTGGAGATGGCTGTTGGAAAAACTGGAAAAGAGATTAAGAGTTTGGAGTCATAAATGGATTTCAAGAGCCGGGAGATTGATTTTAGTGAAGTCTATTTTGGAGGCTGTCCCGGTATATTGGTTGTCACTTTCTTGGATTCGAAAAGGTATTTTGGAGGCATCCAGGCGGATATGCTTTAGATTTCTTTGGAGTGGGAAGAAGAACTCATTGGTGATTCCTTGGGTTCGGTGGGAGAAAATAGCTGTACCAAAAGTGCTGGGAGGTTGGGGATTGAAAAATATTTTTCTCTTTGATCAGGCTCTTGCTACAAAGGGTGGATGGAGGCTCATTAATGCTGACAGTCTTCGGACCCAAGTGACCTCCCAGAAATACATAGCTCCTTTTTCTATTGTGTATTGGATTAGGAATCCTAGGAAAACATTTGAGGGTGGGTCGGTGATTTGGAAGGCTTTGGTTAAATCCTTTCATATTTTGGAATCTAATATGGTTTGGAATGTGGGTAGTGGCAGGAAGCTTTGTGTTGGTGAGGATCCTTGGATGGTAAGTGTACTACAACACCTCCTTCCAGGGCGTATGATTGAGGCTTTAAGACAGTGGGGGATTACTTTTCTTTCCCATCTTGCAGATCCGGTTCAAAGAAGGCCAGGGCTTCAGTCTTAGATTTTGGCCTCATCTTTGGGGTTGGATGCACATGATGAGAGGGAATTGGTTTTTTACATCTAAGCCTTAAAACATGCACATATTATTCTTCGGGAGAGGGAGGATAGGATTGCTTGGGATTTTGATCCTTTGGGGATCTACTCACCGCGGGCTGGCTACTTAAAACTGAGTGTTGGGGTTTTTTTGGGGGATGGGCATTGCTGGTGGAAGAAGCTTTGGAAGCTTAGCATTCCTCCCAAGACTTGCCTCTTTATGTGGTGTGTCTTAGAAAATAAAGTCCCTACCTGGGATAATCTGCAACGAAAGTGCTTTTAGGGCCCTGGCTGGTGTAGTCTCTGCAAATCCGATGAGGAATTTGTCAACCACCTCTTCCTCAGTTGTCCTTTCATGAAAGGGGTATTGTTGGAATGCTCTAGATTGTTGGACCTCCCATGTAGATGGGAGGGCTTAACTATGTCTCATGCATGGGACTCATGGTGGGTGTCTAATGCTAAGCCTAATATTAAAGCCCTACCTCTCCTTGTCATTTGGCGTTGCTGGCTGGCTCGTAATCGACTTCTATTTGATGAGGCTGTTAGTTCTCTAGAGATCATTAGTGCCATGACTATTGGTTTACACTCTGCCTTTCCTTATCATATCCGTGCTGCTAATCAGAGGGAGCTACTTTTTTTGGAGATTGATAGGGGGACACCTTGGGGTTTCTTTGATGGGGTAGCGCAACAGAATGTTTGTGGCAGAGGGGCTCTGCTTTATCTTTCAGTATCTCATTTTTTTGAGCTCTCAGTTGGGCTTGGGGAGGGCTTAAACAACTTTGTTGAATTGTTGAGCCTCAAGATTCTCCTGTTGTTCACTGTTGAGAAAGGTTGCAGGAAGATAAAATTCTATGGGGACTCAATGAATGTGATAAGCTGGATCAATGGTATACAATAGTGCAAATTTCTTCATCTACAAAACCTATTACTCTCTATTCGGGAGCTCCTCCATTCTTGTGTTTCTTTCTCCTATCAGCATATCTATAGAGAAAATAATGGTGAGGCAGATCAGGCTTCCAAGATGGGGCTTCTGCAGGCTATGGGAATATAGAGGGTTAGAGAACACAAGGATGGAGAAATCGGAGAATTTTTTCATCCCTCATTATTCGATTGAGTTGTCTCTGTTTTTTTTCTGTTGGCTTGTAATTATAATTTCCTCAGGCTGCTATCTCCTGGTGGTGTTGGTGCCCCTTTTTTTATAAAAGAATGTAAGATGGAGGATGCGTTTTCTGCTATTTTGGTTTATCACTTCGTTGGGCTACTGCAGTGGGCTAGGTTATCATCCATCTGATACACTTGGAACATATGCATTTCCCCTGGGTGGTGAATCCTTTTTTTGTTAACTGCTGCGGATTAAGCTCTTTAAATTTTTCTGCTGGTTGTTTCGAATGGCAATTTTTTTGACTGGGCAATGTTCTGGGATTGCCTCGGTGGTGTCTTAGCTTGGAAACCTCGGTCATTGGTGGATCAACATAAGACTGTAGTTTTTGGATGGATCTTCAACTTGGACTGCTTATCGTTGATAGCAGTAGGACTGATTTTTTTATGAACATTTTTTGTCTTCAGATAGGTTAGGGGTAAAAGCTGGATCTGGTTTTTACACATGGTTTTCTTACAAATGTCTTTTTTAGACTATTACCCAAAGGGTTGACTACAAACTTTCGGGTTTTGTCTTCTAGATCACAGTTTTTATGCGCTTCTTATTTTAATTTTGTACTCACCTGCAGTAATAAAATTACAATTTTTGCTCGAGGAAAAAAATAAATTTGCAGGGTGCCAGGGTATGTCAATATGTGTCAAGAAGTGTCAAGGCAACAAAAGGAAGAACCAAGCCAAAATGTAAGGAAATGAACACAGAAGAGGGTTAGTAAGTCAGGCCTTTATCTTTTTCAAAAGGGACATGCTAGTCACACTAATAATAGGTCCCAATACATGCCAAGTGGCATTGTGTGCCAAGTGCTAATGTATGTCGATGCATTCATCCAAGGTGTTCCAGGGCATGCTAGGGACTACATGCATGCTAACACATGCTAGGATAGTTCCATGTTGTGCTAGTGCATGCCACCATGTGCTTGGGCATCATATTCATGACAAGATGTTCTAGGTACAAAGATGTTCCAAGACATGTGAGGTGCTAAGAAATGTTAGTGTGTGGCAAAGCATTAATTTAAGGTGTGCCCGGATTGTTGAGGAGTGTTAGGTATTTCTCATTAATAGAATTGGCAGAGCTTGATTATGTATTAAATAATACATTTCCTATACACACTAGTGGAACTTTATCTAAAGGGAATTTTATAGATGATAAACTTAATAGATATGAATCATGTGTTGAATCATAGGAAAATTCTATTCGACTAGTGATTACTTGAGGAAATGATACACACTAATTACTTCTTAAAAAATTGACTAATTATAACCAATATGGCTTTGGAAATATCAGAAAAAATACTCCACAATAATGGCCTTAAATCGTTATATTTTGAAAAAATATATATTAAGAGGCATATAGCGTCATTAAAAACTCATTGAAATGATCAATGGTGATGAACATTTTTTGACCGTCACCAAAAGTAACAAAAAGAGCATTGGTGAGGGTCATTAAAAGTTCGTCACTAGAAGTGTCACCAAAGAGAGAATTAGTGATGGGCCTTTAACGACCCTCACCAAAAGTGTCATTGAAAATGGCTTTGGTGATGAACCTTAAAGGACCATCACTATATACACTTACAGTGACGTTTTTTTAAGGACCGTCACCATATGTGACATTGGTGACGGACGTTAAAGGTGTGTCACAAGCATGACCCTCACCAATGTCATTTTTTCTTGTAGTGATATAAAATGATTGAGAGCTTGCGATGGAAACCCTAATGCCTTGAGTCGTCATCTTATTCTTGGGAGAATTTTTGCTTCAGGGCAATTCCATTTAGCGTAAATCCCCTCATCTTGTTGCTTTAGCAACAATTTTGGTAGACAAGAGAGAAATTTTTGCTGCAACAAGGTTTTTCCTACATTTAATCTGAATCTATTGATTCAAATCCTTTGAACTTTTCAATATTCATGAAACAAATTTCAATCGACAGTTTCTGTATATAAGTGAAAACCACTTATCTTGTCTCTACACTTGGTGCCAAAATTCAAGATCATGCAAGAATTCCCATAGATTTTATGTGGATTTGTCACAAAGGTAGGCAATTTCAAGAATATGGCATACCCAAGTATGCTTCAATATTTTTAGTTTAAAGTATAGATGGTGGAGTGAAAGGCTTGGGTGCATCCTTTGCCTATTTGTAAAACTTCCTAAAGATACCCTCAAACTAAGGCCCACACAACAAATTCCCAAAGGGATCTCAACGTCGACCTTCATGGATTAGAAAAAAATTACTCAAGTATTAAGGTGGATCATATTCAATCTAAGGATGCTTACATGGATTATTTTATGCATGCTACTATCTCTTGATTTAATGAGTTATGGCCTATGAAATCTACACTCTAAGAATGGGTGCATCAGACATGGTTCCCAAATACAGTTTTTTTTTTGCTCAAAGTGTTCTTTGTGGTGTATTTTAAATATATTAAGGATTATTAAAGGTCTTTTTATAATGGACATTTGTTTTGAGGTTGTGTTGGGAATTTTTTAAGAACTTAATTTACTAGTTTTAACCCTTTTTATGCCAACTACAATCACTCCATTTTGGGTAAGACTCCAAAATTTTCCCCTATATTTACTATATATAGAAATCTTAGCTTGGTCATTTCATTAAAGTAGAAGAAAAAGGCTTGACAAGTGTATTGTGTCCCTTTCTTGAATATGTGTTGAAATCGATCTTGCAAAGGTTGTCAGATAAAATCCTCCTCGACTTGAGTGAATTTATCCTTCGTAGTTGGTGAAATAAAAAAGTAAAACATTCTGCTATAGGATTTGCGAACAACCCGATCATCTCTAGAATGTTTCTCCCTCCTGTCAAGGGCTATCTCCTCCTCTGGATTTAAGGAAAATCCATGAGGATGGAAAAATCCAAAGGTTCCAAAAAGAGATAATACTTCTTCATTGGACAAGCTCAAAAATATGCAACGACAATAAACTTCTACAATGCAGGGATATTTCATCATGCATATGTTGAGATTCATCCCTCAGATGGAGACGCACAAGATAAAACTATGTTTTTGGCTTTGTCAATGGGTGGCCACAAATTTTCCTGAATAATATCACTCAGATAATGAAGTAGCTAAAGTAACATAACCTCCATGTTTAGAATTATACCAAGGAAATGCCATTATTGTCTCCTCTACATCTGTTCATAGTAACTCAGAATGGATTGATGTATGGAATAAAAAGGGAAAAAGAACCTTCAATAAAATCCATTATCATTACTGGGTTCTTTTACTAGTAAAGTAGTAAATGTATTGTCACTGTCAATCATAGGTTATCTAGTTTTCGTGTAAATTAAATTTATCTTGTCTCTTGATATTGGATATTTTTGGTATTCCCGTGGAAATAACCAAGGCAAATTTATCCAAAAATATGTAATGGATTGATCAGAATGCAATACAATTTTTAAATTCACACAAAAACTAAATATTTTGTTTATGGTTAACATTAATTTTGTTTTCTCTTCTTTCTCTCTCTATAAATATATATATGAAGTTGATGTTAAAATATATTAGTTGATATAGATATTCAAATATTTTATTAAAGGTTTGTCTTAAAATAAGTTAAAAAAACTATATTTTTTTTTAAATTATTATTATCAATAACTTCCTCTCTTTATATAAAGTTGATATAAAATTATGTTAATATGGACATTGAAATAATTTTTTTTATTGTTGAGAGTAAAATAATCTTTTATTTATTAATATAATTTAAAAATCAGATATCAACTATGTACTAAAAAAATTACATATCTGCATTATAATGAACTTTAATATATATAATCTTATGTATATTTATTCTTATTTCTTTACTATTGTTGACATTGTTTTTTAATTTATCGAATACTTTATTTTAATTTTAAAAGGGATAATGTCAACTCCAGGTTAAGCACAAAAATAATTACAAATATTCCTCTAAGTGGGATGTAGAATGGGCCTCTTAACTTGATATGAGATAATGTTCTCGATTTTTTTGGAAAAATTAGTAATTTTATTAAAAGAAACAAATTAAAATACTATAATATGATGACAATATTTTGATATTCCCTTAGTCTTTATATATATAAAAAAATATATATATTATTTTTTGTGATTAGGACAAAGGAACAAAAAGCTAAACATATCTCTAATATAGATCAACTTGTAGAGTCCTAAAAAGGTAAGAGTGACGTAATCTTACCAAGTGCATTCAAAACATCCAAAAAATGACATAGGATATATTACGAAATTTAAACCTAAAACTCATGAAAATAAGAAATTTTTTGTACCTAATGGGAATCATTAATCTCCTAAGTATCTTAGTGCAACTTCAATCCTTCTTTGGAAAACCTATCAACTTTAGTCCTTATACATGAAAAAAATTAATGTGTGAAAAAGTAGATTATAGATTCTTGATGTTATAGAATAGTGGTTGAAGCATGAAATTTCTAAGAGAAGATTCATCTTTCATCAAATGGAGCACTAAAAGGGATTTGCTGAGAGATTATATTTGTATGATTCCATTATCAATAGCAAGTATTAGAGCCAATTTAGTGGCCCCAAGGTGACTATAATTGTTTATACAAAATCCCTTCTTTTAAACCAAAGGAAATTATTTTCAGAGAAGAATACTATTCACCCAAATCTTCCTTTAGGGGAATGGCTTGAGAGGCTCCATCAAATGTAGAAAAAGGAATTTAAATATGTTTATGTTAATCTGTATTTCTTTCTCATGAGAAGGCATGTAAGACAATGGAGCAAAGACACTTAAAATGTGGAGGATTTGAGAAGCGCATTTGAAAGAAAAGGTGTCCTTTTCCTCAAAGAGATTTATATTTTTCACCATCCAAATTTCCCATGCCAAAGTTATAGAAAGGTATCTTAAAGCTTATGTGTCCATGTCTTAGTGCCATTACCTTATATATTCTTCCATTTAATTTCCTTGTGAGTGGAATTCAAGCCAATGAAAAATTCAATTACTTTTTGTACTTTCTTTGAGAAAGGGAAGGAGAGGATGAGGTGGCAAATTGTTTCCAAATCTTCTTCATAAAATCTACATATACATAGGCCCTCATAGCTTCCTTTTAAAAATTATTATGAAACGATAAATATCTATTATTTAGGAGGATCCAAGTAACTTATTTTTCTTTTGTTGAGCATTTATATTTCCCAATAGATTGATTGTTGAGAAATGGTTGATTGTTTCCTCCATGACTAGTGTACCATAGACAATTATAGGTTCATCGTCATCAAAGAGGTATATAAAATAGAGGAGTTCACCATCATCATAATTAATGAAGACATTGCATTTATTATGATATTTTATATAGGCTCTACATGTCTTAACATATTCCTCATTGAGGCCTAAGTCTGTCCATGAAATTAATTATTGTTGTTTAGAGTTTCCTTCTTGAGAACTAGAAAGTGACAAAGGGAATACAATAATTTTGTTTTGATACCTTGAATGATGGGTATGGGTAATATCTATAGGTTTTTACTCACAATCCTCAAATAAATGCCAATGTGGACCTTCTCTCCCTTTCCTATTCCCCAAATTAACCATTTACCAATTAAGTAAAATGTTGGTAATGAGGATTTTTAATTGATGGAAGAATTATACGTATTTTTAATATAATATAAAATCCAATATTAAATGTAAAGAGTATCCATTTTTTTTTTTGATACTAAACCATTGTAGAAGGGAAACAAATTTTTCAATACCCATCTCACTTGGATTTTTGAGATAACAATTTTTTCTTAAGAAACCAAATCAAGGAAAATTTTAAAGATGGATGTTTATCTTAAAGTTTAAAAACTTGGCGAATCTTAGTAGTCCCCAATATGTGAATTGTAAAATTTTTGATGTTGTTTTTGTAAAAATATTTAGTTTTGTAATCATTTTATATTAGTATATATAAATTTTTGGCGGTTTTTAGGGTAAAATAATTTGATATTATAAAATTTGGGCGAATCATTTTTAAAAAAAATGGGAATTGGCGAATAGTGTTTTTGGAAAAAGCATGAAAAATTAGCCCACCTACGAATATTAGCCCCTAAAATTTTCCATGAACCAAATCCATGCCCTTCCTCTCTCAACCCCATAAATGATTGAAATGGTAGAAAAGCTATCAAATTTGGTCAATTATTCCTTTTACTATCTAAGAAAGAGATGTCCAATAGATTGGAAAGAACCTAAGGACAAATTTTATGAGGATAATCTAACCACCACATGAAACCCATTTATTGCATTAGGTATTTAGCTTTCTCCAAATCTTGGGCATGAGCTACTATCAATTTATTTTAATATATAAATTATTCTTCAGGTGGAAACTAAATTATTTAGAAATAATTTCAAAAATAATTATCATAAAAGGAAAGATATTTATAATGTAAGGCTTCTCATGATCTAGGAGATGCTAAAATTATACCACGATCTTGGGTTAATTTATTACCATACCCATGGATATGTAGAATAGGTATATAATTTATTTTAATTTATTCAACATTGTTTTTGAACCATCACAAAAAATAAGGATTTCATTTTCAAGAAAATAACTTTGAAATAAATTAGGGAATTCCAATTAAGATTCCTTTGAAACAACCATTTGCCAATGCTCCCTTGAGTGTTATATTTTACTCTTTGGATGCAAGGAGAAATAAAAGTGGGGAGAGGAGAAACCTTACCAAATTCCTCTTTTAAATTTGAAGCAAGGTGAGTATTCCCCATTTATTAAAACTATAAAATACACCAAGCGGATACATCCATTTCCCTAGTGATGAAGCATAAATTGAATCCCAAATGAATGAGTCTAAGGCAAAGGAAAATCCATCTGAATCTATCAAAATCCTTGGAAAATATATTTTTGAAATAATTACCCTCAATATTTTCTTTTCACATAGTGGTATGCTTCTTAAGGAATGCTAGTAGCATCATGTATTTATTGTCTTTTCAAAGAACCAAACTCCTTAGGTGAAACATTTTTTGAGGTAATTTCTTTCAATCCATGAGAGATAAATTTTTCTATTATTTTGTAAATATTATATCAAAATATGATTGGGTGAAAATATTATTATTAGGTTGGATTTCCCATCATTGGGATAAGACAAATGGCAATAGAGTTGAAAGAAAACAAATTGATCCTAGATTATCTTGAGGTGTCCACTACCCTACAAAGATCCTTTTATATGCAACCATAGAATATAAGGAAAAAATAGACAGGTAGATCATTTGGTTTAGGAATCTTATATTTTTTTAAAATCTGGATTCTTCTAAACAATTCCCTTTTCCCCACCTATACCATAATATTTTGATTTTCATTAAGTTCCGCGAATTTTTCAAATAAGCTAGGAAAATGAAGGATAACATCAATGATGGAATGATTTCCCTTTCTAAATGGATTTTGAAAATGTATAACCCATTATTTAGCAATATTAGAGAACTTTTTGGGCTATGAGTTGTCATCTCTTACTATTTTCCAAATTGAATTGACATTTTTCTTCTATTTTCAAAATCATGGAAGAATTTGGTATTGTCATCACCTATCTCAAGCCATATCTCCTTTCATTTAAGAACCACTATTTTTTATTTATCAAGAGCAACTTGCTTATTTTATTTTCCAATTTACTATGCCCAGATTCTAAGTTGATAAGAAATTGAAAACCCCATAGAATGAATGGAGGCTAAGGCTTCTTCTACATCCTAAAGGAGTCTTTCATCCTTCCCTTTCATCATTTCATCACTAGTTTTTTATGTAACACCCCTAGTGTGTTAAATATCTTGGTCAGGGGACACATATTCCAAGTTGAATGTTGGGAAAAAAATCCTAGTGTGAGTGTTCATATGGTTTATTATGGATATGGGAATTGGAAAAGGAAATGGCGAAGGCTTTGGAAAGGTAAAGTGGAATTTATTCGCATTTATTTATGAAAATAATGAAAAATAGGAGAAAAGGAAGGTGAAAGGTCACAGGTTTCATGTGAAGAGGAAAATAAAGGAAAATAATGGAAAACTGAAGAAAAGGATTCCAAGGATTAAATTCACATACTTTTGTTAGTTCGTTTTTGGAGATCTCATTCTATTCTCTCTCTCTCTCATACTTTTGGAAAATTATAGTTTTCTTGGAGCACTCTTCGAGGAGTGTGGCATTTTAGTGTCGATATCTTCATCCCTCCGTCACTAATCAAAATTCTCTTGTTGCATTTAATATTAGGTGTCTCGCTCAGTCAGCTGCATTCCATTAGGAGCATGGATCATCTGACGGTAGTGGCTTGTTGTAGATTTTCCCACATGTCCTTTACCTGCTGGCCCATTTCCTTTCATCAAGATCATCTGCACTCACTTTTTGCCTTTAAATTTGTAAGAGTCATTTCTAGGGTTTTCAATCCCATTAGGTCTAGGGTTTCATCAGAAAGGTCTTCAAAATTTCCAATAATGGTCAGCAAGCACATGAGGAGGTTGAATAAAGTTCCAGTACCAATAAATTTCATAATGGCATGCTCAGAAATGTATTTTTCCTCAAAACCCTGTTTTGAGGAAAAACAGAGTATTTTAGGCTTTTATGTATAAATTTCATGTAATTTCAGTTCTCTTATCTGTAAATAACCTCAATGGCAACCCTGGTCACTTTTCCAGGCTTCAGCAGCTCCATCCCCTGCAAGGCAAACAAAAATCAAGTCATTTAGTTAATGAGAGGCACAAATGAAGTAAAACGCCCAAAAACAGAGTTGAAAAAGTAAGTTACAAGTCAAACATTATAAAGGTGGGTTTATATGTATATAAACTCATTGATCATCATCAAAGAGCTCATTTGCATTCAAAAGAGAAAGATTGAACAAGAGAAAGTCATGTTGGAGATAAGGAGCAAGTTTGAATGAAAACTAGGCAAAGTTTAAGGGTGCGGCGCATTGGGTGAGAGGAGGGCGCATACAAGTGGCATGGCACATTGGGCCGGCCTCCACAGTGTAAAAAATACACTGGCACGGTGCATTGAGCAGGCACGGCGCGTTGGATTTGTGGTGCGGCGCATAGAGCTGCAAGCCCAATTTCACCATAAACTTCCCCAAAATTTCCAAATGTGCTCAAATCCGTGGTGTGCAAGTAAGTCAAGAGTTCTTCCTTTGCTAGTGAAAGATATTTTCTTAGAATTATATGGTGGTTTAGTGTGTCAAATCTCAAACCCTACCTCTTTGAAATTTTGCTCAAAAACAATTGCCTAGGGTTTGTATTTATGTTTTTGCTACCAAGTCTATTCCTTCACTCCCTTACTCTTTGACTCCTCCATTTATTTTTCAGTTTCATCCACTCATTCTTTAATTTCCATATTTCTAAAAAATCATTCACCCCTATCCCCAATTCCCATTTTCCCAAATCCTAACTACAAAATCCCCAAACCTTACTCCCATCCTTAAACTCTGTTCACACATACATTTTTACACTCTCTTCCATACACGCTACCCATTTCATTCCTACACCATATTTTCACATTGTTATCCACAAAACCATCCACGTACAACCACATTTTTCAAAACCAAAGGAAAACAATGGAAAGAGACAGTGATCATGGGTATGAGCAGGAGATTGAATATGACCAGGAATCTTGGCTTGAGAGAACAAACTTGCACTTGGGAAAGGATGCTAGAGAAGTTCAACAATGAGAAAAATATGTTTAGGAACATGGCATACCACTACTTGGCGAGAAACAAGGTGTGCAAAGCAAGAATCAGGAACTTGAAGGCTAAGTTGAAGAAGGAATCAAGGAGGAAGAAAGTGTAAGATAAAATTCAGATCTTGGCTGAGGCTTCCTTGGCCCAACACAGCACTTAATGGAGGACACTCAGCCCAGATTTCAAAAAATTTGGGACACCTTTTGCAATTTTGAAAATTTTGGCTTAAAAAACAGGTTTTTCTACCCGATGCGTCGTGCCACCTGGCGCGCGCTTTTGATAGGGGACTCCTTTTGATGATAACTCAACATTTTTGGATTTTTCATGGAAAAATATGCAAGTCTACCAATGGCCAAGAAATTTTGACAGGTTTTGAGCTTCCGAAAAGGTCAAAAACACCTCAAAAATGACCTTTCTGCCCCTTTTTTGACACAGAGGAAGCAGTGTTGGGAGAAATCAGTTTTTGAGGGGAAAATGGAAGCCAAATTCAGAAATTACACTTGTGTTGGAAAGTAGACAGGTAGACCTTTCCAACAAGCCCACTTGGAGCAAATTTAGACACCAGGAAGGCCTCCAACATCAGCTGCAAACTGGCGCGATGCATAGGGAAATTAGGCGCGGTGCATTGGAGGATTTTGCTCATTTTTTATCCAGAAACTCTGTTTTTCGCCTAGTTTTTGACAGTTTGACTTTATTACTTCTAAATTTCAAATTAATGATGTAATTTAATGTAATTTTATGGATCTTGATGTAATTTTGTTAAATTTTCACTCATAGAGGTAGATTCATCCATCAAAAGGTGATTTGCAACTGAATGAATCAGTTTCCTAGTTTATAGAGGCAGGTTGTTCCACTGCCTACTCTCTAGTTCTCAGTTTAGATTTTGTTGGAACAGCTCCTAAACTTGTGAGCTCAACCCCTAGAGGTTGGGATGAGTTATTTTTTGTCTATATCTTGTGTTTTTTCAGTCATTAGCATGGTTGGACTTTTGGGAATGCTTTGAGCATCATTGTAGATTCATCTCTGCATTTTTGGCAAAGGAATAGACCAGGGTTTGCAACACTCTATGGGATTCATGTGGAATCTTGCTTTGATATTGTGTTTCTCTCTGTAAATGTAAGTCTACTGGTGTTTTATGTATACCATTTCTCTCTTATTTCTTCCTAACTTAAACAAACAAGGATAAAGGTAGAATTCATTAAAATTTGCAGTGCTCTATCTAGTGTTTGTTTAATTTTCTATGTTTTCAGCTATTTGGAGAGGATCCCTGAAGGTTTCTTTCCCTATTCAAATCCTCACCTCTCTCAACTCTCCATTTATTTCAAATTGGAAGTGTCAAATCAATTGCCTACCTTGCCCCATTCAGATCTCTGCAAAACTGAGCCTCATTCCCCAGACCCAAATTTGCCTTTCCTCTTGAGCCAAAAAAATATCATTAAATTCAAATCAAGAATCTTTTGCATACATACCTAGCGTAAAATCAGTTGTCATTCAAGTCATCTCAAGCCTCATCGATTATTTTTTGCTGAGATTGACAAGGAGAGAGCCCTCTCCCGATCTGGTAGGGCTAGCTACTAGGTTAAGCCTGGTTTGATGTTACCCTAGATTCTGCCTTTCTCAGCCTGAGGTAGATTTAGGCCATAACATAGTGGCAACCATATTGGGGAGAAAAGTTTGTTGTTTGCTTTATAAACTACAGACGGAGCCCGAAGTCAGACAGGTAGCCTTAGAAACGCTCTTGCTTTGCATTAGTGAAAGTAGATGAATGCTGCTTCAGTCAATCTCCGGTCTAGTTTATGAACTGAACATCTGGTTTCTTCAGTAAGATCTAATCAAGTTCAGATCTGATTGTTGATGGTGGACAACAATCAGATGCCGCAAGGCGTAAATCATTCACCTGGCGACTCTAAACCAGTTTCGAGCTCAGATCCAAGGACTCCACTAGAGGATGAACCTGACCAGCAGAAACATGAAAGGACAATATGGAAAGATCAGGTATTCAAGTTGGAATTTCATCCAAGACATTTTGTTCTTTGTCATAAATTATTTCTTCTCCTTTCCCGAGAATGTCAAGAAGGCTTTTCAAAGTATATTGTATTTGAGAAAAGATCCTCGGCCTACATTTGATTCCTTCCCTTTGAAGATTGTGAATACCAAATATTTGCATGCTTTTGAGCTTGATCAAGACCTTTCTTCCGAATCTTGTGATGACCGTCTTCAAATTGATGAACCTCAAGAGACCAAGACTGATTCTGCAGCATTTTTACATACCCCTATACCTTGTAAAATTCCAGTTCGATACAAGCCTCTGATTTTACCTCTTATATCCCATGCTTTCCCTAAAAATCATGACCTATATCTACCAATATTTGATGGTGAACGCAACAATATCACGACTCAGAGACATGTATTGAATTTTGAATCTTTTCTTGACCTTTTTGAAGTTGATGAAGAGGATGTTAGTATTAGGCTTTTTTCTCTTTCTTTGCAAGGCAAAGTCAAGAGTTGGTCCAAAACCCTGCCTGATGCGAGCATCTCAGATTTCCAGCAGTTCGTCAAAGTTTTCCTTGACAGGTGGGTGGTTAGACATAACCTTTTTTTGATTAT
This sequence comes from Pinus albicaulis, assembly GCA_034641835.2. Lineage (NCBI taxonomy): Eukaryota > Viridiplantae > Streptophyta > Pinopsida > Pinales > Pinaceae > Pinus > Pinus albicaulis. Next base: position 180,214,323 of record CM076572.1, on the reverse strand, counting down.
AAAAGAATATAACCAACTGACACTACAAGAAAAAAGCACATTGGTGAGGGGCGAAAATGGTCACCATAAGCTCATTGGTGAGGGTCAAAAGAGCCTTCGTCACCAAAAACTGAACGTCACCAAAGGTGGCGTCACCGAAAGTATAGGTGTTGTGGTGACATTCAAGGTCCGTCACCAATAATGATTTATAGTGACGAATAGTGACCGTCACCATTTCATATGAGCAATGGTGACGGACAATAGCCTATGCCAGTTAATATAAGACCTCCTCCTGGATCTGCTCTCTTGCACTACATGGGTGCCTTTGATCCGGAAATGGAGTTTCAGCTAAGAGAAAGGAATATTACAACACTTGAAGAGATGCAGAATAGTGCAGTAGATGTAGAGGCTCATTTGCTGATCCGAAGGGCAAAGTTGAAGGAAGAAGAGATGAAAAACATAGATCCGGAGGAATCAACATCTCTAGAGGTAAAGCTTGACATTTTGGTAAGTGCAGTGGAAGAGATGATGCAAAGGATCATCACAAGGAATGAGTATAATGTTCAAGCCCATGGCTCGCTGGTTGAAGAAGAACAAGTTGCTAATCCAAAACATTTTGTTTCTTATCCCAGTTGTCATAGATCTTATAATGATTGTTTTATAGATCATCTTGGAGAAGAGAGAGCTGTTGATATGACATGTACGCTTGATGATGTGTTTTATACTGATGATTTGCCTCAGTTTGATCAGTATGATGATGATTATGTTCTCCAAATAGAAGCTAATCTTGCAGACAAATCAGCAGCTAGTTTCTGGGAGGAAGAAGTTCACTTTCAGCAGTTCGAATACAATGCTCAGCCATCACATATTAGCTATTGAAATGACGAGGAAAGTGCAGCAAATTTTGAAGTAAGTGAAGGATATTTTTCTTTTTATTTTGATTTGTTCAGTTCATCAGAGACAACTTCCATGCAATCAGAAATCAATTGTCGACAAGTCTTGATCTGAACCATCTTGAGGGCAATAAAAACCTTGTTCAAGACTTCTCATATCCAGATTTTCAGCCCTCGAATGCCATTGATTGTCAAGTTGCAGATGAGGACTTGGAAGCTGGCACATACGATCAAATAATACAAGATGATTCCGTACCATTTTGTTTTGAATCATTTCAGTTTTTGAAGGGAAACTGGCATAGTAAATCTTCAAATGAGCATCTTGTAGAAAATCATCTAATCTCATTAGAGCCAATAGAAAATGGGTTGCAACAGTCTTTTCATGTTTTTCACGATCCAATAGCTGATGTGTTGGATGATGTCTGCAGTGAAAGTCTTTCTCCATTGACTACATGTGAGCTTGAAACGTGTGCTGATATAAACTTGATCCGGTAGCTAGTTTCTTTGTCATTTTTGGCAAGAGTCTCATCACAAAGCTCAAAACAAAGTTTGCATTCATGGTATGAGGAGAAGAGAAGTAATCCATTGGATGAGTTAAGTCCCAGTATGCATGAACTTCAAGATCCTTATGCAGTATTTTTGGAGGCGGATAGAGAATCTGTAGTATTCAACGGATCTGTTCACAAGTTTTCATGGGAGTTGCCTTTCAGTAGTTCTCTCTTGTTGTTCATAAGCAAACACCTGCGGAGAATTCAAACAGCAGCTGGAATACTTACTTGGTTGCATTGGTTGTTTCATTTCACTTGATCAGGTGATGAATGAAACAATTAGAGTAGGCTTTGATGAATAAATTCAATCATGAGCATCTTTTCCAATCTATCAATTTTGTTTTAGTTTTCAGTCTTAGTTTTGAGTCAGATTTCAGTCCTGAAATTGAGTCAAGAGTTTGTTTTTGGTTTTTCGAAGTTATTGACTCCATAGCCCAATGGACGAAGGCACTACCTGCTTTCCCAGATATCTGTAGTTCTTGGCACCTCTAAGGAGCTACCATCCCCATTGGAGCCAATGTTAGTGTAGGTATCTTCATCCCTCCGTCAGTGATCAAAATTCTCTTGTTGCATTGCATATTAGGTGTCTCGCTCAGTCAGCTGCATTCCATTAGGATCATGGATCATCTAACGATAGTGGCTTGTTGTAGATTTTCCCTCATGTCCTTTACTTGCTGGCCCATTTCCTTTCATCAAGATCATCTGCACTCACTTTTTGTCTTTAAATTTGTAAGAGTCATCTCTAGGGTTTTCAGTCCCATTAGGTCTAGGGTTTCATCAGAAAGGTCTTCAAAATGTCCAATAATGGTCAGCATGTGCATGAGGAGGTTGAATAAAGTTCCAGTACCAATAAATTTCATAATGGCATGCTCAGAAATGTATTTTTCCTCAAAACCCTGTTTTGAGGAAAAACAGAGTATTTTAGGTTTTTATGTATAAATTTCATGTAATTTCAGTTCTCTCATGTGTAAATAACCTCAATGGCAACCTTGGTCACTTTTCCAGGCTTCAGCAGGTCCATCCCCTGCAAGGAAAACAAAAATCAAGTCATTCAGCTAATCAGAGGCACAAATGAAGTAAACTACCCAAAAATAGAGTTAAAAAAGTAAGTTACAAGGAAAACATTATAAAGGTGGGTTTATATGTATATAAACTCATTGATCATCATCAAAGAGCTCATTTGCATTCAAAAGAGAAAGATTGAACAAGATAAAGTCATGTTGCAGATAAGGAGCAATTTTGAATGAAAACTAGGCAAAGTTCAAGGGCGCGGCGCATTGGGTGAGAGGCGTGGTGCATACAAGTGGCGTGGCGCATTGGGCCAGCCTCCACAGTGTGAAAAATACACTGGCGTGGCGCGTTAGGTTTGTGGCGCGGCACATAGAGCTGCAAGCCCAATTTCACAATAAACTTCCCCAAAATTTCCAAATGTGCTCAAATCCGTGGTGCGGAAGTAAGTCAAGAGTTCTTCCTTTGCTAGTGAAAGAGTTTTTCTTAGAATTATATGGTGGTTTAGTGTGTAAAATCTCAAACCCTACCTCTTTGAAATTTTGCTCAAAAATAATTTCCTAGGGTTTGTATTTATGTTTTTGCTACCAAGTCTATTCCATCACTCCCTTACTCTTTGACTCCTCCATTTATTTTTCAGTTTCATCCACTCATTCTTTAATTTCCATATTTTTAAAAAATCATTCACCCCTATCCCCAATTCCCATTTTCCCAAATCCTAACTACAAAGTCCCCAAACCTTACTCCCATCCCTAAACTTTGTTCACACATACATTTTTACACTCTCTTCCATACATGCTACCCATTTCATTCCTCCACCATATTTTCACATTGTTATCCACAAAACCATCCATGTACAACCACATTTTTCAAAACCAAAGGAAAACAATGGAAAGAGACAGTGATCATGGGTATGAGCAGGAGATTGAACATGACTGAGAATCTTGGCTTGAGAGAACAAAATTTCACTTGGGAAAGAATGCTAGAGAAGTTCAACAATGAGAAAAATATGTTGAGGAACATGGCATACCACTACTTGGAGAGAAACAAGGTGTGCAAAGCAAGAATCAGGAACTTGAAGGCTAAGTTGAAGAAGCATCAAGGAGGAAAAAAGTGCAAGATAAACTTTAGATCTTGGCTGAGGCTTCCTCGGCCCAACACAGCACTTAATGGAGGACACTCAACCCAAATTTCAAAAAATTTGGGACACCTTTTGCAATTTTGAAATTTTTGGCTTAAAAAACAGGTTTTTCTGCCCGATGCGCGCGCCACCTGGCGCGCACTTTTGATAGGGGACTCTTTTTGATGCAAACTCAATATTTTTGGATTTTTCATGGAAAAATATGCATGTCTACCAATGGCCAAGAAATTTTTACAGGTTTTGAGCTTCCAAAAAGGTCAAAAACACCTCAAAAATGACCTTTCTGCCCCTTTTTTGACACACAGGAAGCTGTGTTGGGAGAAATCATTTTTGGAGGGGCCAATGGAAGCCAAATTCAGAAATTCCACTTGTGTTGGAAAGTAGATAGGCATGCCTTTCCAAAAAGCCCACTTGGAGCAAATTTTGACACCAGGAAGGCCTCCAAAATCAGCTGCAAACTGGCGCGATGCATAGGGAAATCAGGCGCGGCGCATTGGAGGATTTTGCTCATTTTTGACCCAGAAACTCTGTTTTTCACCTATTTTTTGACAGTTTGACTTTATTACTTCTAAATTTCAAATTCATGATGTAATTTAATGTAATTTGATGGATCTTGAGGTAATTTTGTTAAATTTTCACTCATAGAGGTAGATTCATCCATCAAAAGGTGATTTGCAACTGAATGAATCAGTTTCCTCGTTTATAGAGGCAAGCTATTCCACTGCCTACTTTCTAGTTCTCAGTTTAAATTTTGTTGGAACAGCTCCTAAACTTGTGAGCTCGACCCCTAGAGGCTGGGATGAGTTATTGTTTGTCTATATCTTGTGGATTTTCAGTCATTAGCATGGTTGGACTTTTGGGAATGCTTTGAGCATCATTGTACATTCATCTCTACATTTTTGGCAAAGGAATAGACCAGGGTTTGCAGCATTCTATGGGATTCATGTGGCATCTTGCTTAAATATGGTGTTTCTCTCTGTAAATGTGAGTCTACTGGTGTTTTATGTATACCATTTCTCTCTTATTTCTTCTTAACTTAAACAAACAAGAATAAAGGTAGAATTCATTAAAATTTGCAGTGCTCTACCTAGTGTTTGTTTAATTTTATATGTTTTCAGCTGTTTGGAGAGGATCCCTGAAGGTTTTTTTCCCTCTTCAACTCCTCACCTCTCTCAACTCTCCATTTATTTCAAATTGGAAGTGTCAAATCAATTGCCTACCTTGCCCCATTCAGATCTCTGCAAAACTGAGCCTCATTCCCCAGACCCAAATTTTCCTTTCCTCTTGAACCAACAAAATATCATTAAAATTCAAATAAAGACTCTTTTGCATACATACCTAGCCTAAAATAAGTTGTCATTCAAGTCATCTCAAGCCTCATCGATTATTTTTTGCTGAGATTGACAAGGAGAGAGCCCTCTCCTGATCTGGTAGGGCTAGCTACCAGGTTAAGTGTGGTTTGATGTTACCCTAGATTCTGCCTTTCTCAGCCTAAGGTAGATTTAGGCCATAACATGGCATACTTGGGATTTGGAGCAAGAAGGAAAATAAAAGCAGGAAAAGTAGAAGAGGACATCGAGATCAACAACTAAAACAATATTTTCGTGCAGGTACCGAGTTGCATGTATGATTTTCTCACTAATTTTGGCATGCATGGCATATGCATGTGGATTCTTGGTCATGATATGTGATTGGAGTGGAGGACTGCCTAGATTGATGGTGGTTTTTCCTAGCCTTTCCTTTTCCTAGATAGTCATGGTGTTGTGGGTTTTACTTTTGTTTTCTAGTTGTTTTTCATGTTACTTTGCTTGTGGGTTGAGCTATTAGTTCCTAGAAGCCTTGGTTGGAAAAACGCTCTGGAAGCCCTATAACAGCTTAGGTTGAGTTACTAGCCCTGGAAGCCTTGGTTGGAAAACTCTCTAGAATGTCTTGGTGGATTGAGTTACTAGTCATGGAAACCTTAGTTGGAAAAACACTTTGGAAGCCCGGTGACAGCTGTGGGTTGAGTTACTCATCCTAGAAACCATGGTTGGAACAAACGCTCTAGATACCTAAACAACTTAGGTAGAGACCAATATGGTGATGGTTAGCAATGTCTGACCCTGAGGTGGAATCACTAGTTGAGGATTAAGGTAGCTTGGCCTCTAGTAGCCCTGGTTTGGTTTTGATTGATGTGTTTTATGAGATCCCACATTCATGCTTGGAATATGGCATGGGGGTGACTAGCTGAAAGAAAGATTTTGTTCAACCTAGTGTATGGTCTAATTGTTCGTGGAAATCCCATACCTGGCTGGCCTATGAAATCATCAATAAGAGCTATTTTTCCTTGTTATTTCATGGGTAAATATACTTATTTATATGTGGTTTATATGGTTGTTATATCCTTCATATTTCTATTGGTTATATGCTGGTTATAACTGATTTTTATGATAGAGATAATGCATGGCTCCCATCATGTTTTCGTTAATCATTGAATGTACAATGAATATATGGCTTAATAGATGGTAATGCAGTCACTTTTATGAGGCATCAATGCTTCTTAGTGATTCTAACATAAGTGTGAGACCCCTATGTTCGGATATGTTATTTAAAATTGTAGAATGAATATTTGTGACATGTTTGACGAAATGTCTGTCATAGCTAGTAGGGGTCCAATAAATTATTTACATTTGCATCATTGTTCCAATGTTATTATCCATTTATAAAAGTTTCATAGAGTTTTTGGAAATGGATTAAGTCTTGGACCTTAAAAAGTGGCACAGGATCTAGAGTCGCTGGCACAAAACTACCCAGAAAAGTCCCCAGTCGCATGAATGCATTGATGTGGGAGAGACCAGAGGGTCCCATTCCTATTCATTCCTATTTCAAGGGAGTGACTGAGGCTTTAATGCAACAAACTGTCACTTTGTCTCAAGGGTTGGTCACCTAGATGGGTTGGATGGCTCCTAGGTGTTCTGTTACAGATGTAGAAGGTCAGGATGTTTGTGTTTCGTTAGTTCCACTTCGTCAACTGATACATAGGGATTTGAACCATATCATAGTAACTTCTCATCACATGTTTACACGGGTTGGTCGGTTACTTGGGTAGATGTGAGAGGAGGGTGTTACAGAGTGGTATCAGTGCATGGTTTCATTCTCCTTAGGTGATGACTGATTTTCATTCTCCCTGGATGAATGTGTTGTTGTGTGTAAATTTTGATTGCATATAGGTCCTTGTGCTTGTGTTCTATGTGATATTTATGTATGAATGGCATTGGTCATGATTGTAGTGGTGTTACCATATAAAATTTGTGATGTCATTGTTGAATGTCTTTCTTGTAAGCATATGTAGATCATGCATTCGTTATGTGTGTAAATTTTTATATGTTATTGTGCATACATTAGCTGAATGATGGTCGTTGTGCATGAATTCATGGTATGTGGTAGACATAGTCATGCATTGAAAATTGGATAATGGTTGAAAAGATGCTTACATGTTGATCTGATTATATATATATATATATATATATATATATATATATATATATTGCTCTAATTTGGTTGGTCTTGCAGATGAGACATCCTCCCCAAACTATACTAAGGTACACTAGTTTGTTTATGATTTGGTTTAGGTGACATAATATACCCTGTAGGAAGAAGAGATCAAAGATGACTAACAATATGGTAGACTATAGAAATTATCCCCATGAATCAAATGAGAAACATGGTGTTGGGCAGTCTTCTGACTTAGAAGACACATTGAGGAGTTTTAAGGAAGAAATAAGGAGTTGCAAAGCATACAATGATAGAATCATTTAGGAACATGAGAAATAAGAAGAAGTCAATGCACTAATTCTTCAGAGTTTGTCATAATTTCAGAGATAGGGGCCACTTCAGATCAACTATGGACAGGAGGATAAGACTAATGGGCCATATGGAAGTAGACCCCATAGTGGGCAGAGGTCATATAGAGATGACACGATCAGGGATGGAAGGTTATTGGATACACCGAACATGAAAGGTGATGGGAAGAAGTACTATTCTAGTTTTGGTTCTGACACGTATTGTGGTCATCATCGTTATCACCCTTATAGGAGGAGTGATGAGGTATATTTTCTGGATGAGTTCAAGAAAGCAAAGCCACCTACATTTGATGGGGAAATAAGCAAATCATAGGATGTAGAAGCATGTTTACTTGGAATGAATAATTTCTTCAAGTTACATGATTACTGAGATAACATGAAGTCCATAATAGCTACATTCAGTACTATAGGTAAAGGATATATATGGTGGGAAGATTTAAAGAATGTTAGATATATTTATGATGAGTTGACTTGGATTGAATTCAATAGACTATTTAATAATAATTACCTATTCGATAGGTACGATGACGATAGGAAAAAAGAGTTCAGTTGAGCTAATGATGGGATCTATGACTGATGAGTAGTACACTAGTAGGTTCTTGGAGTTATTGAGGTATGTGTCGTACCTCAAGGAGGAGGCAACAAATATTGAGAGATTCACCGGTGGGTTGCTGATAATATTCAAATATAGGATTAATTTTGATGAGCCTATATCATTCAAGGAGACCATACAAAAGCTAAAGCATTGTTATAGCCAATCAAAGCATAGATTTGAGACTAAGCATGACTAGAAAGGTAATAATAATAATAAAGGGAAATGGGATAATAATTGGGAATGTTGGTCATAGGTGTCATACAACATTGAGGACATTGTTCCAATGAGGGGGAGGGGTTTGTAACAACCCTGGGTTAAAATTTCATGTAATAGTGTTAATAAAGGGGAAATAAGACCAAGATCATGGGACATGTATTCCAAGCTGAATGTTGGGAAAAAAATCCTAGTGGGTGTCACTTTCAATTTAGTATGGCTAAGGAAATCGGTAAAGGCATTGGAAAAGAAAAAGAGGCATTATTTGGAATTTTATTTATGAAAATAAAGGAGAAAAGGGAGATGAAAGGTGATAGGTTTGCATGAGATAGAAATTGAATTAAAAATAGAGGAAAGTGAAGAAAATAGGTGCCTCAATGATAAAAAGGCTTATGAGGATCAGTCCACAACTTTTTGTTAGTTTTCCTTTGGAATTAGTTTTTAGAGAGAGAAGAGAACCAATAGGAGAAAGAAAGAAATAAATAAAAGGAAGAAAAATAAGGACAAGGAAAGAAAAATACAAGAAAGGAAGGTTGTATAAAGCAGCTTCAACAGGAATACTTTGCAAGTAACAGGTTGCATGTGTCACTTCCTAGCTAGTTTGTGAATGCATTATACATGAATTTGTGTATTTGCTTCTTATTTTGTCATTGGAATGGTTTTTTCTAGGTATCACAATGGATTCAGCCTCGCGTTTCCATTTCCAGATAGTCATGGTGTGATGGGATTCTTTTTCTAATTGAGCTTTCGATTGTTGGAATGTTTTGGAACCGGGTGAGGTGGTCTCAGGAAAGTTACTAGGGGCTGGGGGTGTGGTGGTTTAATCTTAGGGAAGCCCTTGATGGGTGGCTGGAGGAAGTAAAATTCCTCAAGGTAATGGTGAAGAAAATATGAGGCATCCAAGCTTGTTTTAGGGCATTGTAATATCTTGACTGGTTTGGCGAGATCACAGTAGCCTACTGGTCGAGGTGGTTTAATATCCAGTAATCCTTGGATTTTTATGTCTTTAGATCCCAAATTCATGTTTGGAATATGGCACAGGGGTGATTGGATAAAAGGAAGATTTGGTTCAACCCAATCTATGGTCAGGTGGTACGTAGAAGTCCTTGACTTGGTTGTCTTTTGCATAAGTTAATAAGAGTTATTTTTGTGATTGTAATCTATGAGAACTTGTACTTGTTATTATGGTGATTTTATTGTTGTTATGTCATGGCTATTAATTTGGCTATATGCTCGTTATAAGAATGGATTTGCAATGTAATCTAACTATGTCATGTTCAAGATTCTATATGTATTTGATCATTATTGAATGCATGGGATAACAAGTGTTATTGCAACTATTATGAGGGGGAATTATACCTTCCTAGTGATTCCTAGATAAGTTTCAGACTCCTATGTTAAGATGTGCATTCATGACCTGGATATTACATGTTCACAATGTGTTTGACGAAATGAATGTCTTGGTTAGGTCTAGTTAGGTTAAGTCCTTCATCAATTTTTGTACGATTAACATTGTCTCAAAGTATTTTCTAATTTTGGGAAGTCTCAAGAAGGTCTAGTTAGTGGTCTAGAGGATGGCCTCGAATTGTGACTCAAATATCAAGACCGCAAGCACTGAACTAAGGATTTTGGGTCACAACCACACTCAGTAAGGATTGTGCATGTGGTTGGAGGTTCACAACCACAATCATGTAGGCTTGTGCATGTGGTTGGGGTGTTAGGTCATTGAAAAAATATTGTAGCTAAGGGTTGGGTCACCTGGTGTGGTTATCTGGCCCCTGAGTGTCATGTAATTAGGATGTCATTTTGTGGTCAGTGAGTTCTAGTTTTAGCCCCACTTCCAAAACTTAAGATTGGAGGTCAGGTCATGTCATAGTAACTCTTTGTCTCATGTTTACCCTGGCATATTCGTGAAATTGGGTAAATGTGGGACGGGGTGGTTACACTCACCACCGTGGCTACAACATTTACCTCTACCACCTATCTTAGATAGGTCCCATACAGGTCAAGATATGGGGGTCAAAGTCAGTGATTTGTGCTTATTTTGAATACTCCCGTTGAGATGAGCTCCTGAATAGATCAACCTACTAGCTAAGCCAAAGGCCCGACTGACCCAACTTCTTCACAAGTCCGCCTAAGTTTAAAAATTCTTGGAAAACACAAGATCTAAGTGGAACCTTGATGCCTATAACACTTCTAAACCTTCTAACCATAAATCCAACATCTTTTGGATTTTTATAAGCTTACTTATATTGTTGGAAAGGTATTTCCAATATCTATCCATCTAAGCACTTTATAAAGGAAAATGAGCAAATCCCTTGAGTAAGAAGTTCCTTCAAATATTGGGCCAACCAAAGAAATCCCTGTCAACTTGGAATTCCTTAGAAAGATACATGGAATCCACATATTTGACATCAATGACAATATTTTGACATCATTTTTTTTTTTCATTTATGATTAGTCACAAGAAAATGAGGATGGTGTTCCTCCAAGCGATATATGTTTTTGAAATCCCTTGGTTAATCCACCTTATTGTAAATATTGTAATTATTTTGTTATAATAAAATGAGTTGAGGTAATGAACACAAATTTGAAGAGTTGAGGAAGGAGATTTCTTAGGATTAGAAAAAAGAATAATTTTTATAAACGGTAGGTATGGGAGGCTAGTAGGTGTGCTTAAAGGGAGATGTTACATAAATTAACTCAGAAGAAATAAGGACATAGAACATCCCCTCTATTAGGGGAATTTTAAGGTCTAAAATGGGCTTCCTAAGGAAATTATAAAATAATAGTGGAAATAATAAAATAAGATTTGATTACATCATCAAACTTTAGAGGGAAAAAAGGAAAAAATATTTTCTTTAACTCGTATTTTCAAATTATCTCCCTATGGTTTTACTCAAATTTCGAGTGAAAACACTCATTGGATGCAGAATTTGATTTCCCATCCAAGTAGTACCCATGTTGCATACTTTCGATGGACATTACCATATGAAAATTGAGAAATACATGAAAAGTGTGATTGTAAACATGTTTTTTCATGTATTTCTCATTTTTCGTGTAGTAAGGTCCATCGAAAGTATGCAACATGGCTAATCCTTGGATGAGGAATTAAATTTTGCATCCAACGAGTACTCCTGCTCGAAATTTGATTAAAAACTTAGAGAGATAAGTTGAAAATACGAATTGAAAAAGTAGTTTTATTATTTTATTATTTTTTAATATTCTTACTTTTTTACTCAAAAAATGGTGAATAATCCCCTATGGTTGACATCGTGATCTTGAATTCTATTGGTTCTTATAAAGTTTCTTTTTTTTTGTACATTTTTCTTAGGAGACCCATTTTCGACCTCAAAATTTCCCTAATGCTTTGCAACAGTATGCAAGAAAACATGAAAAAAAAATTAAGAGGAGATGGAAACATTGTTGAAAAAATTGATTCATGAATGAGAAAACATAAGGGAGAGTTGGCCATTTGTTGCAACAATAAAAAACATAGAAAATAAAACACTGAAGGTAATGGGGATATAAGAGGCACGTATTCTTGTTTCATTGTCCTCAATAATAATGAACAAACATGGAAAAAAAATCATAGAGGCATGAAAGGAAAGGAGGGGGGAGATCGTAGAGGGGAAAAAGAGAAGAAAGGAGGAGATTTGTCATCATGGAGGAGAGAAGAGAAAGAGAAGGAGGTCATGCATAAGAGAATAAGAAAAAATACAAAGCTTTGCAAATATTACAAGAAGAAGAAAATGCATATTTCTGTTGGGAATTGGAATATGGAAGAACATATCTTAGGTGAGGAGTAGTGCCTTTGGGATTCCTTGATAGGTTAGAGGGTGGAGATTGTTAATATCTAGATTCCTTTGACAACTAGGGTGGAGGCATGCTTCTTGGATTCCTAGTAAGGAACATTCTGAAGGTTTATTTCTTGTTTTTATGGTTTCATTATAGTGTGTTATGGATTCCCAATCCTAGGGGGAGCCACTGTGGACATTACCCTAAGGGTGGAGGTGAACAACCTCTAGATTCCATCTATTCATTGAGGGTGGAGGTGAAATACCTCTAGAGTCCCTGGTTGGGATGTGGGTTGAGGAAGTAGGTCTCTAGATTCCCTATTTTATCCTATTTGTTGAATAGTTGTAGGGTGGAGATTAAGAACATTTGGATTTCGTTGATTTTTTTAGGGTGGAGGTGACAAAACTATGGACTCCTTATTTGGGATGGTGGGTGGAGTTGTTGGGCATGTGGATTCCGTGTTTAAGCCTAATGATTTAGTAGCTCGTGGGTGGAGATGTTGGGTCTTCGAGTCCTTGTTTCATCCCAGTGACTGAATAAATATTGTGTGGAGTTGTTGGGCCTTTGTATTCCCTACTTCAATTGATGAAACTGACTAGTTGGTGGGTGGAGGTGGTTTAGATTTTGGAGTCCCTATTCCAGCAAGTATTATTGTTTTAATCCTTTGAGCGCCCTTCCTCAAGCTCTGGAATCTAGCTCGAGGTTGATTGGCTACAAGAAGGGCCACATTGCAGACCGATCTAACGTTAGGTGGAGAGTTGAAGTCCTAATATTAGCTACCATATAAGGTAACTGTTTCTTATGCCTTATGTGCCAGTGAATGTTGTATTGATGTTTTATGGTTTAGTATAATTTTCTTTGAAAATTATGAACATGTTTAAGGTGTTGGCTCAATTCCTATGGAGAGGAATTTTAATTCCTGTGTGAATGGGTAATTTTAAATTTTATGATAATGATGAGGAATGGTTAATCCCTATATGTTTTACTCGATAAATATGAGTTATGCCTCTATCTGTAGAATGTTACATTTTGGCCACTATACCGATGATTTCCTCATATTAACATTAAGACTTTTACATTTCTTTATGAAGGAGAGGTGTCATCTTCCTTGAATATATTCTAAGGATTGGGTCATTCCTCTGCCTATTCTAAGCCATCAACAGTCTATATGGTTTGTGTATGAGAGAGAGAGACATTTTTTTGTAAAATGATCAATGGTATATATTAAAATGATATGATTATCTATATATATGATTTTATTTATATATGGTTAAGAATTTTTAATCTCATAAATGATAACGTCCCATTTTACCGATAAAATATATGTAAGTAGGCCAGGTTGGGGTGAGGCTTAATTGAGCCTAGGAGATAATACGTAATGTATATTTGTGTGTGTGTGTGTGTGTGTGTGTGTGTGGAGCATAAGGTCTTAGCCCTGTGTTAAAATCAAGAGGGTTATGACCGAGAACCTTTGCATGTAATACACATATCATTAACAGAAGGGGCATGGGCCGAGAAACTTAGGCCTCGAAGAGACATGCCCTTGAGGCTTACCTTTTCCAATATGAGCAAGTATCATAACCAATAGCCAAGGGAGGAGGCCCATTTATATTGTAATTATAAAGATATATATGCATTCACTTGGGGCCTGAAAATTTTAAAGCTTTGGAGGAACAAGAGCTTCGAGCCTTGTTGAGCCATATGGGAAGTGTTAGAACCATGTGTTGGGGGGCCTTCAAACTTATGTAAATGGATGATAAACGTTTATCACTCAATGAATGGTGGGGATCCAATAGTGGACCCACCCCACTAGGTCAACAAGGGGTGGGGGTACATGTTTTAATCAATGCCATCAGAACACTTGAGATAATCAGAGTGGTAAATGGAGGCCCAGTGGAACCACGTCATGGTGGGGTTGAACCATGATTATGTGAACCCCCCCTTTTCCATACCTAGATCATGTAGGGCCAACACATTCCATTGATCTGGTGGTGAACTATATCGATTTTCGAGTGAGATGTGTGGAACCCTGTGAGAGAACCATGAATGTAGAACCCCCTCATGACATCAACTAGGTTCGTGGGGGGTCGCACAATAGAATATGAACTATTGATATGTTTAGGTCTTGATGGCCGCCCAATGGAGTCTAGGCCAATTCACCAGGTTTTTAATATAACTGATAAATTTGATTTTACAAAGGTTTGGGACCCTGGTAGGTGTCCATGGTCACATGACATATGAAATGGTGGGGAGGGTGATGTGGTGTCATGAAGATATGACATGTGGAATCCAAATTCAATCGTTTGGCGTGGCCAAGTGTACTAAAAATGAGTGCCACATGGCACTCTCAAAAGAGACCACATGGAGGCCATGCCATCAACATGATGTGGGTGCAATGAAGGTTTTAAATGGGTCCACTTAGGGAACCCATAATATTATACTTCTGAGGTCATGTGGCATTGTGGGGGGGGGGGGGGACCCACCATGTGTCATGTGTTTGTGTATATTTCTCAAAAGGGGTTTTCACCCTTATTACATTATAAGCCATGGTAAGAAATGGGGGTCCTCATGAGTGTGACATGACATGGACGAGTCGACATGATGGGCATGTCTTCCATGCATACGTGAGCTGATGATATGGAAATTAGTTTCGATAGCCATGTGGAGACCACATGGGTGCTACGTGGCAAAGTCTGCTAGGCCAAACTTCAAGTGGCGATAACTTTCAATTTGGAGGTAGAACTAGGAAAAATTTATATTGTTGGAAAGGTCTTGAAAATGCAAACATAATGGTGTTATTGGTTTTGTATTTTGAAGAATTTGGAAAAGAGAAAAAAACGTAGACCCCATTTCCATAACAGGACCTTGGAGGTCGGGTCATCTTCGTAAGAGTTGCCTTGTGCCCTTAGTGTGGTAAATGGGTAGTAAGGGGGTGCATTATAGTATTTCTACCTCACCATTCATAAGGTCAATAAAAAATTCATTATATATTGTATTAATTATCAATTTGGATATAAACATAATAAAATGGAAGCAAGAGATCGCAATACTTATACAAGCAAGAAGATATAGCATAACCACCATGGTTACTCTCCCATCATGTTAGTAAACATAGGGAGGAACTTATTGAGAAACCTTACCTTAGTTTTGAACAAATTAAATTATATTTCAAAACCTAGCTTATTGAAATTAAGGTTTGCATTCAAAAAAATATTTCTCAAGCTCCTATATTAGTGTGTGGGGTAATTGATAAATCTATATAATGTAATATACAACATGTAATTTGTTTGAAATGGCCCTGTGACTAGATCATTGAATAAAGATATCTTTAAAAAGAAGACACAAAACAAAGCTAATGAGTCATCACTACTACTACCAAATTATATGCATGATGATTCTCTTATGTATGTTGTACTATTGATCTCAATTGAACTATACCTTCATTTTTCTATTAATCCAATAGTCATTGTCCTTGGGATATTCTCTGTATATATTAACACTATATCGTTATTGTCACATGTCTCATTTTGGTTCACCATGGAGCCTTTTAGTTGAACATTAGAATATATCCATTAGAAACCCCCTCCACTTTTGTAATGGGATAAATTTTACGATTAATATATATTTCATCAGATACTCGATCACATCCTTCCATCATATTCGCATCGACACATAGCCTACTAAAAAAAAAAAAAAAAAAATTATTTATGGAACCTATGCAAAATATCTTCTATTAATTATTAATCAATCATCCAAAGAAATTATCTTATCGCCAAATGAGTTATAACCTTTAGTTTTAGAATTTCCTTTCCCCCTCTTTGGGGTTGCGTTTTTTTCTCCTTTCATTCCATATCAAACCATGTCGTGTCTTTCAATTTTTTTGTTTACTTCTTCTATTAAAATTTAGTTGTCCATAACATTATTTTCATGCTATGTTGATACTCGTATGACCGAAATGGAAGAAGTGGGACCATTTATTTTTTTCAATATTCTAAATGCAACTATTTGCATGTATTGACTATAATGAGAAATTGTGCATGAACTACTTTGGAGGTTTGGTTTTTCGATGATCATATCAATTGGAAGGTTTTCCCTTATCCTTCAATGGGCGGATTTTGTATGCAATACAGATGGAAGTCCATTCTTGAAATATTTATGTTGGGAGTTCATGAGTGCTTATCATTGTAAATTATTTAGGTATTGACTCTCTCATGTACATGGACTATAGATCTAATACAAACTAGTGGTTTCTAACCTATAATTGAATTGTACAAATAGTCCATAAACATATCTTCATAGGTAGCATTAACCTTCCATTTTCTCATATTCCAATAGTCTTTGGAAGATTAAATGATCTATATTTTAGAATCTCCTACATGTCATTCACCCACCATGTTTCCATTCATATTTATCTTTACTAATAAACCTTTTGAAATCTTCATTTTCCATAAAAAAAAAAAAAAAAAAACTCTCATCTTATATAACATAACCACCGTAACACCCTTCTCCACTTCATTATGCATTTTCCTAGACTTCTATGATAATTTTAATATATAAAATTATTTAAAATTAAAAAACACAACAACAACATTAATTTTTTTTAGGTTTTAAAAATTCCAAATTATTTACCCTACACCATCTTCTCTTTCCAAAAAAAAATAATAAAAGAAAAAGCCTAAAATAGTTGACCCTTGAGTTATTGTTGTGTCATTTTCTACATCACATTACTTGGGTGGGAAGCGACTGATGCAGACATTGCCATCCAATAACTCAAAACCCCAACTTGATCACACTCGTGGTGGGAAGAGGATGATACAGAAATTGACATACCAATAACTCAAAAGGCCAACATGAAAATCATTGCATGCCATATATCTTGTTCCATGTTAGATTTTACACGTACGTTATGAAATTTTATATATTTCTTATTAAATTTTAGTTTTTTTTCATGTTGCAAAGTAAAGCAGCATATAAAATATTTACGATTTCTACACACCTACTCAACCTCTGAGGATGTACTTGCAACTTGCAAGAGAAGCGTTTACTAATTATATGACCGTGGATTACATGGTAGTGTTTATTTCCCTCAGCGGTTGACGTTAATGACCGTACTGTCGTCTTTCCAACCGTCAAAAATCCCGATCCTGTTCATATTTGAATGGGGACTCTTTAAATAACTTTTTTTTTGGGTTAATATTTATTATTTTTAAATAATCTCAAATGAAAGTTTTCTTTTCACAGGAGAAAAAATGTTGTTTTATATTATAGTAGTAAAACAGTACATATATGCATAAATATGTGTTCAAATGTTTCTCATAATCAGAGTGACACAAGAAAACTAAGGATAATATGTAGACTTTTTCCTTCAGGACAACAAGACGACAATTCCTCTCATTCTTAGAGAATCAAAATCATTGTATAGTGATGAAGATAGTAGGAGAAAAACACAAGTGAAGAATCAAAATATATGTGAAAAGAACTAGAGATAGGACGAACAACAAATAACATATAAAAAATATCCTAGAAACAAGAACATCTTTAAGTAAGGCCAAAGAGAAAGAGACCAGCTGGATGAAGTAGTGAAAATGTTGAATGTGTATGAGCCAAAAAGGAACATCCAATCCATGCTTGGATAGCTTGTCTACCCATACATTAGATTCCCTGTAGATCTATTGGAGAGGTGGGGATTTCATATGCCCATGGAGATAATGAACCCTCCAACTGAGAAGTCCTGGAGGTTGAAAATCAGAGTGGCCATTGATCCCATCAATGAGAGGCAGGGAGTTCATATGCACATTAGCTTCCCTGTAGATTTTCTGGAGAGGTGGGTAGTTCATACGCCGATGAAGATAATGAACCCTCCCCTCCAACTAAAAAGTCATGGACGTTGAAAATCATAGTGGCCATTGATCCTATCAATGATAGTCTTGGCATCACCATATATGAACAAATTCTGAATCTGTAGATTGTAAGGAACCCAGAGTTAGCTCTAGAGTGCAAGTAGTTCTACCTTTGTGTTTGTTCCAAGACCCCATTCTAGTGAATGCAGAAATGATCTCCCTGCTCCAATTGATCCATATATATGAAAAAATTCTGAATCTGTATATTGTAAGCAACCTAGAGTAAGTTCTAGAGTGCAAGTAGTTCCCCCTTTATGTTTGTTCCAACACCCCATTCCAATGAATGTAGAAATGATTTCCGTGCTTCAATTTGATCCATGCACCGCACCCATAAGTCCCATGTTTCTCAGCTCCATTAATGAATCCAACTGGGAGTTGGTAGGAGAGATCTATGGAAGGAAAGGGATGTGCCTCATGTGTGTTCAACCAAGCCATGATCGATTGATAGAATCTGTGGGGGGCATCTCAATACCTTGAAAAATGAGTTGAGCTTATTCCTGGCTAACCAAACTAAGAAAAGTGTTATACCTCTAATCCTTTAGTGACCAGCTATGAATGCATTATAGTATTCCCAATTTACATTTAAAACAGAGATCGGTTAAATTTATATAGTTGAGAGGAAAGAGATTTTAATAAATGCAAGTAAATGAGCTGCTAAATGCATTGCATAGTTAGTAACGCTATGTAATTGAGTGCACGTCTTTTGTTGTGATAATTTGTATCTGATTTTTTTTTTCCAAAATATTTCCATAAATATTTTAACGTAAATAAATTTTGGGGTTTAGCTTCGTTGTAGGTTGAGCAGAGCCACAGATAGAAGAATTGATAAGAATTTATGATGAATATTTTCAGAGATCTATGTTTATATATTTGTTTATTTTTTACTTTGGCATAGTGAAGAATTATTTCATTTCAATTCATGGCTGGTTTATTTTGGCTTTATCAAATCATGTTTCCGTATTATTCGAGCCACCCAATACAGATTTGATAGCACAATGAGTGATAGAAAAGGATTCAGGCAAGTTTTTTTTTAAATTGATTGACGAGACAAAGTTTGATTAATGTTGATAGCATTAATTACTCATAAATATCAAGATCAAGATTTTGAACTAAAGGGTTAATGCTGTTTGATGAACTAAAAGTAACAATTAGTTGGGAAATTAGAGCTCATTCAATTATAATAAATCACTTCCTTGTTATTCATGATGTCCAGTAAAAATATAATGGCACGAAAAGGGAGCACAAAGGGAGCTCATTAGTTTGTCAATAACTTACCCTTACTATGATTTTTATTTTGTAATAGATTCATGAATTTTATTATTGCATAAAAAGGTATATAAAAGTATATAAGTTCGTGATTCTATTTTTAATCTATTACTTATAAGATAATTATCAATTGCAAATAAATTGATTTGATGGAAGAGAGGAAAAAGAGAAGGTGCTCAAGCCCCTCTTTGGAAATATAGTACATTTTCTCCTTGTAACTCGATGTTTTCAATTTTTTTTTTTTTTTGGTCTTTTAATATATTTTTGTTTTGTGTTCTATTTCCAAAACTTGTGTATGACTTTTTATATTGTAGATTTCCTTTTTAACTATGTAATTGATTTCTATGTTTGTTTTTTTCTTTCTTTTTTTAAAGAGATTTTATGATTATCTTAATTGATTGTATCTTTGAAAATTGCATTTTGGTTGATAACTTTATGATTATTTAAATGATGGAAAATTATGTTTTCATCATATATCAAGCATATTTACTAATGTGGTTGTGCTAATTTTATTTGAAATTTAAAAGTCAAATTAATTTGACTCCAAATTAATTATAATATATTCTACCATTGACAAATGTAAAAATACATTATCCTGCAATTACAAAACTTACTTAAAAATTCACAATAGTACTTAAGTCATCTCTTATTGAAATGTTTTAAACTATTTATTATCAATAAGAATGAAAGAACTAAATTCACCCTCAAATCTAAAACATTAAATTACCTTCCATTATATCATTAAATAAAAAGAAATTATTGCTTTACCATATATCATTCCCAAGAGTGGAAATGACAATTCAAATACTACACTGAAAGAATTCAAAGAATACACTGAAAGTTTTGTTAGACACACACCAATCATTCGTTGTATTTTATTTAAATGATACAAATACAAATACACGTTTTTGAAGGTTGATTCATTCTAAGAAGTATTTTGGACTCTTAATCTACGAAGAGAGTTAAAATCTAAAAGTGGCTAGTCGATAATGGTTGAATGTGCTCTCTTGATCTTGTGGTTTCATGAAGTCCACAAACCAAATGGATATCATAAGTTGAAGGCTTCTATCGAATGATGATTTAGGGCTAACCGCCAACTCTGGGACTAGGCTTGAAACATTCCTTAGGATAATTATGAATCTAACCCGAAGTTGATGTATTTTACGAAATGGAAGTGCTATTTCATGGTGGTTTATTGATGACTACAAAATAATGAGGTGGTGGTTTAAAGATGACCACAAGTTCTTCTCTAGAAAAAGTAAGTCTTCTAATGAATGGTGGTTTAAGGAAGACCACAAAAGAAATAGTGGATTTGGGATGATCATAAAACAAATCATGCTCGTGAAACATGGCTCTCTCTTTATAGCTACAAATTTGACTTTTTCTCTCAATGACTTAGGCCCTAGGGTCTAGTTTTGTTTTTGGTTTAGGATCACTTGATAGGACTTTGAAATGTTGACCTAACAATGAATTTCCTGCTTGTCACATATATGTAAGAATATTCATTAGGGAAATTTTGAGGTCTAAATGCGCCTCCTAAGGAAAATATAAAATAATAGTGGAAATAATAAAATAATATTTGATTACATCATCAAATTTTAGAGGGAAAAAAAAGAAAAAACTACTTTTTCAACTTATCTCGCAAAATTTTCAATCAAAATTCAAGCGGGAGTACTCGTTGGATGCAAAATGTAAATCCTCATCAAATGAGTACCCATGTTGCATACGTTTTATGGACCCTCCTACATGAAAAAGGAGAAATACATCAAAAGCATGATTTCAATCACATTTTTTAATGTATTTCTCACTTTTCGTGTAGTAGGGTCCATCGAAAGTCTGCAACATGGGTACTCCTTGGATGACAATATAAATTTTGCATCCAATGAGTACTCACGCTTGAAATTTGAGTGAAAAGATTGGGAGATAAGTTGAAAATACAAGTTGAAAAAATAGTTTTATTATTTTATTGTTATTTAATCTTTTTACCCTTTTACTTAAAAAATGGTGAATCATCCCCGTTGATGACATCATCATCTTGAATCCTATTGGCTCTTATAAAGTTTATTTTGGTTGTACATTTTTCTTAGGGGGGCCATTTTAGACCTCAAAATTCCCTTAATGAGAATCTCTCCAATAAAATATGTGTGAATACTTGAGAATGAATTCTACAATATGACTGATATATCTTCTTGCCTATTGATGGTCATTGCCAAGAAACAATCCATTAAACGTTAATCTTTACTCTTGTAAGGTTCTTATGCTTAGAACATCTATCTAAAGGATGATTATGTTATTCACAATGATCACAAGGATGAATATCAAAATACTAATTCTTCATGTGGCCAACTCAATGAAAATGTTGGCATTGGGAAATTTGATGTGAAAATGAAGTAGAAGAAGATTATCTTTCTTGAAGGAAACTAGCACATTAGAGCTAGATTGGGTTGGAGTAGTATGCAATGAAAAATAAGAGTTTCTTTTCAAACCTAGACCAATTTAATGCTTGTTGAGATGATGGGTTTGGAAAATGCAAATGTAACATTTTCTTATTCCTTTGAATTTTCATTCAATGTGCCATCTTCGATATGATCATATGATGCATATTCACAAAACTCTTTCTCAAACAGGAAAAGAGAATTGTTCTTAATTAATTGAAACTATGATTGGAAAATCTTAACCTTGAATGACTTTAATTAGGTTAAAGTTTTAGTATGAATCACAAAGGTTTCAATGTGACTAAGTTACTCAGAGAAAAAATCATGGATTTTGATTTTTTTGCTATGACCTTTTTTAATCCTCTTTATAAATGGATGTATCAATAAGTTATCTATATAATAAAGTTCTATGATACATAACGTACTTCGTCTCTATTTCATAAATTTTATTATTTCAATAAAACTTAATATCAAAAATCTAAAACATTTTATCATGATACAACCTATTTCTTAGGTCCTCTTTCCCATAGTTCAATCTTGGTAGCATGTGGTTTACCACTATTTATATATCGTTATGCAGGTCAAATCTACCTATTTTGCTTGCCAATACTAATTAGATATATTTGAACATAAAAGTTTTCGCTAGAAGTTACGGATTATATAATCCAAGTGCTATATTAATTTTCTATAATATCATTGATTTGCATATGAAAATATATTAAATTGTAATTTGTACGTGAAAATATATTAAATTGTAAGAGTGAATTTTGCATTATGGCTCATTGAGTCGGGAGGCTCATTCTACAATCCAGTATGAGATATGTGTAAGTATGTTACGTTTTAAAAAAATAATAAAAATAATTTTTGCTCATGTCCATAAAAAACAAAAAATAATTAACCATATAAATAAACAATTAAAAATCTATTAACAAAACCATTAACTCAAGTGTTGAAATTTCACTTTTACTCTTCAAGTAATAAAATAGAAAGATATAATTTTACACAGATAAAACATCTCATTTAAGTTATGAGTAAAATATTTTAACATGAATTAATAAAAAGAAGCTCAATACACATATTATGTAATATTTATAACATTCAAAAATACAATTTAAATTGTTAAAAATTACACATTATTTTTTGCACTGTAAAATAAGTTTGTAACAAAATAAATTTAATCTCTTTAAGTTAATATCAAATCTGTGCTTTAAATAGATGTACACTGTTGGTCCATAAATGCTCCGAGGCAGAAAATGACCACTCCAAGATGATGCATTGCTTTAATCCATTATAAGCCAATGGACTGGGAAATAAAGCTCGCCTATACTATTATGGATAGCATAACACGATAATGGTGGAGAATAAAAGTCTTCCTCTATACATAGTTTCGTCCGTTCGTCCTGTTCCTCTATAAATAGTTTTGTCATTCAGCCTCTCATGTTACGTAAGCTAGTTGTATAGGACGTCTAGTATTGAAGCCTTTGCTCGGTCATTGTTTTCCTGCCTATCCGAGATGCTGCATATCCCGCCTCATCAACGATATTATCCAATTCATTAGCGGTAAGTAACGGTAACTTATAGGCTATATGTACTCTCCCTCTACTATTCATAAGCGCTATACTATATTTACAGCTCGTTAGTGTACAGCTCGCCTTTTGAACATATATATATAGTATTTCTAGCCCAGCACCCGCTTCATGAACAGATCCAAGTGATACAATTTATTGATAGTACAACATGATAATTGTTTATCATAAAAGACAAGTCATACAATACAAAATAGCGGAGAGGGAGAAACCAAAGCTCTACCAAATAATTAAATCTATATTTTAGATTGAGTGGTTATATGATTGATGAAAATTGATTTTAAAAAATATTAAACGGTGCCCGATTGATAGTGAAAACACAAGTTGTACGTAAATTATTACAAGGGTGAGCTGCGTATAAATTATTCGAAAGCTAGGAGCCAAAATTATGCTAAATAAATAATTCAATATTTGTCCTTCAATGAAGAGGGAAATTGATGTTTATCTCCCTTCTATATTAATACATGAATTCTGGTCAATTAGCATGCACTGTCTGTGTAAAATACCAAGCTATTTTACAGCTTAAGCATGGGATGTTTTCCTTGAATTAAATATGGTAAATAATGTGAGATAGAGAACTGCATGAATCGTCCCTCTGGCCTCACTAAAATCAATTGTGATTTTTTTCTTTCAATAACGTAATAAAATGCGTCAATCGGGGGATGGCTAAAATTATCATCAGCTACAAATTCTGAATGTCACATTTTAAATGAGTAAAATTGCCAAAGAGTTAAGCATGGCAAGTTTAGTATTCCACGATGACGGAGACAGAATAATCTGGAATGGGCCGCTGGAAGGTGGGGCGCCATTAGTGAAGGATACCTATAGGGCTGTCATTGTGGATTCTGTAAGAGACAGAGCAGTTTCATTCTTCTTTCAGGTATGGCGCTGAGGCGTGCCCTTGAAGATCTTGCTTTTTGCTTGGCTGTTGTGGAGGGGCAAGATCTTGACATGGGATAGCCTTCAGCGCAGGGGTTTCAGTGGCCTGGTCGATGCGCCCTTTGTAATTCTGCAGAGGAATCCTCTTCTCACCTTTTTTTCAGATGTCGTTTCTCTGTTCTGGTTTGGGAGCTCTTCTCTCCCATAGTCGGAAGGCCTGGCTGGCACCCGGATAGCTTTGAAGAGGCGATTCAAGTTTGGGCGGAAAACGGGAAAGACTTCAAAGCGTTGCCCCTATTCATATTTTAGGAATTATGGGGAGCCCGGAACCGTTGGATCTTTGAAGATTCGGACTCTTCGGTTCAAAAGATCCTCTCTCTGATCTCTCGATGGTCGTCTTCAAGGCCCTCCATTGTGGATCCTCCCAGGGACATGTTTTCTCGCTGGGCTCCCCATCCCATAGCGGTCCCGGTGGTCTTCGTCAATGGGGCTTAGCTAGGAGGCAAGTGTGGCTGCGAAGATTGGATTAAATTGAACAAAAATGCCAGATTTCATGTTTGGAGCTATGTTGGCCTCAGGTCAAACAACAACGCTGAATTAATGTCTTTATGGAGTGGCTTATGGATTGCTCGCCCTTTAGAAATAAATGATATAAACATCTATGGTGATTTAAAGGTAATAATTGACGGAATGTCTAGCAAATGTGCGTTGTTTCTACATGAAGCTCAGGGATGGATTGATAGGGTGAAGTATCTAATCTCAAAATTCGCTTAGTGTTTCCTGGAACCACATTTTCAGGGAAAGTAACTCGAGGGCTCTCTGCACATACTTTCTATGTCACTCTCGCTTGATGTGATCATGGGATCAGAATGGTAAATTGGTTTTCTGCTTTCCTGGACAGCGAGAAGCTCTATGCATTTGTTAGCAGGTAAACGAAAAAGGCACAAGCATGAAGTTAATCTTTTGCAATTGGGATCCGATTTTGTTGATCAGCAGCCTCTGCAATCTCGCTGCAATGCGCATGGATTAAATTTCGGGCTTCAAATTCTTTTCTAAAGGTCAACATGAACCACGACAATGCAATGATTTTTCAGGCCTAATATTGTTTGTATGGCAGCATGAACTAAGACAATATAATGTTTGTTATTAATATAAAAAACATTGTTTTTTTTCTCTAAAAAAATGATTAAAATATTCTTATTTAAATTTTTAATTTTAATTATAAATGATTTAAAATTTAATTTAATAAATTTTTAATTGAAGAAATTATGTAGAGTAAGCTTGAGATTAGAATACAAGATTTGTGAAAACTAAATATTTTTTCAACCGAACAAATTATGTCTAGAGTAATTTTAGGTATGTATAGTCGTGGTTGAGATTAAACTAAAAAATCTGCACAAACCAAATCCTATTTAACTATTGCCCACATCCTTCAGATTAATTTAAAATTTTAATTCATAATAAAAAATAATTTCAATTTAAAACAAATCTAAAATAAAAACAAATTTATTTATTATAAAACAAATTTAAAATAAAATAAAATACTAAAATCTGAAAAGAAATTAAAATAGTAGAATTTTAGTGATAGGCACATAATTCATGTCCATTTAATTTATTATATATTCATATATAATAAAAACATTATTTATAAAAATATTCCTATTCAATTTTTTTACAAAGATTAAAGTTTTTAAGAATTAGGATAACTTATTAGTAAATGTGGTTGAAATTTAAAAAGACTTTATTTTATATTAAGTATATTTATTAATTTGGGTTATCTTGTTTATATGTAGATATTAATATGGGCTTTGGGTAAGTGTTTATCTTCTTTGGATTTAAGGAAACATGTCTATGTGTGGCTCTTATTCTGGGCTTTGGGTAAATGTTTATTTTTTTTGGATTTAAGGAAACATGTGGATGACCCAAAATTGAAAGGCATATGAAAAGAGTGAAATCCTACATCATTATGAACCACCAATAATAGTGATGACTCAACCTACATTAATTATATTTATAATTTGGTTTATTTTGTTTATGTGTGGCTATTAATATAGGTTTTGACTAGGAGTTTATCTTTTTTGGATTTTCCGATTTAAGGAAACATGTTAATGACCCAAAACTAAAAGACATATAGAAGAAGTGAAATCCTACGTTTGCCAGTAACAATTAATAATGAGTATCCCATTCTTGATTTGACAACTAAATTATAATAGTTTTTCCACTATGAAAAACAATAAATTTTCCACTATGAAAAAAAATATATAGAAATTAATAAATCATAATTAAATAGATTTAATTATAAATAAATAATTTGAATTTTTTATAATTAAATTTAACATATATTTGACTATAAATGACACTCATCCATACATAATTTACTATCAATACCTTTAATTATTCATATTTAACTATAATTTATTATAGTTAAATTATATCTAATAATTATAATTGATTATGGCTCATGATTAACTTTTATAAATTATAGCTCATGATTATGTTTTATGAACATCAAAACTTGCGTAGTCATAATAAAATCATGTTCGATCGTAGTCATAATAAAATCATGTTACATCACGGTAAGATTCTTCGTCGCGTAAGACGAAAGCTTATCAACGAGTGGTCCTCGTAGGCTGTCGCACACGGACGAAATGAATGACAATGACAATAGATTATAACTCTAAAAGAAGCCGCCTCCTTGTTGCGTGTATACTTGGCATTTCTCGTTGCAGTCCCCACCTGAACACTTTGATAATGATCTCGCGCTCACTCATTAGCTCTAATAGTAAAATGTAGAAAATATAGAAATCGTGTTAAACGTGTGAAAGATATTGTCGACAAACCCACTCTAAAATGACCCTGTGGGGTGCTGGATAATATGCTATAAGGCCTGCTTCAAATGACGGAAATAAGGAAAGTTTTTAGTACCTGTTTCCTCCGGTCTGGTCTGTGTATTCATTAACCAGAGAAGCTCCATATACTTTTAGTGTTCACTTGCTTACAGGCTTTCTGCTCTGTGTATGACTGCAAGAAGTGGGTAAGCAAGTTGCAAGATTAGAGGTACGCCTCCAGAATGTTGCTGGTGGACCAATTACATTTACAATGTTGATCAAAACTGCACGGTAATCCATAGGAGGACTGCCACTTCTGATGCTCTTTGTAAGATTCTTGCTTGATTGTCCTACATTTTGTGTGTTGTGGCATGATATGAGTACCACTGTTGACTGCCATTTTTATTAGAAATCTTCACATTGTTAGACAAACTACTGGATTATAGAATCAGATTATAAAAATCATCTCACAAAGTGAATACTGAACTTTCTAGTTTTAATGGTATTTGTCCTCCATTCTGTGTCCTGTGACTTCATCTAAACATTACATTCACTAATATTCTTATCCTTTAGTTTTGAGCAAGGATCCTGAGCTTAATCTTCTTCTAGATTTAAAGCCAATTATAAAATTAGCAATTACTTAATTTATATTATTTTCTTTCATTATTCCCATCTCATTAAAGATAACGTGATAAAAAAATTAGGAATTTTATTCTGGATAAAAGTAATTTTTTTTTATGTTTCTCCATCTCCATTTCTATGTACTTCATCGATCAAAAAAACACAGTGAGTGTGAAAATGTAAAAAATTCGTCCAGGAAATTCATCAAAAAAAATTAAAATTGAAATAAGAATATTTTATTCCCAATGAATTAGTTTTTTTATTAATTTAATTAAAAGTTATATTACAGTGGAAAATAAATTTTATTAAAAATCATTTTTTATATGTCAAGAAATTTTAAATGATTATTTTTTATAATAACTTTTATTTTAAATACTTGATATGAGTTCAATGCTTCGTTTAAAATCACAACTAAGGATACACTAACAAACTAAATAATCCACTCATATCTCTAATATTAATTTAGTATAGATAAATATGTTTATATTATTAGATGATCATCCATATTTATAACCCTGTGTTTGCTTAATGGTGGCGGTGGTGGAAGAACAGCGAACCTCTCACGACCTGAACATGAGCTGTCTTTACTGTTCGTACCTGCTTTTACTCTTTGGGAGGCCCTTCCGAAAAAAAGAGCAGTGAACTTACTTAACTTACAGGTGAAGGGGATAGCTCAGGATCTTGTCCCTTTGTGGTTTGTTTTATTCAATTTTAACAGTCCGTTATTATTACAGATTTTGGCATATTTAGAAGATCAAGTTGACATATCAAAATCATCTGAAATCAAATATTTAACTTTACTCGTAATATCTATCTAAATTCCAAAGTACTCG